>CAODLS010705275.1:0-45765 GCA_948243855.1 Flueggea neowawraea
AGACTTGTAAATCAATGAGTAATGTTGGTTAGTTTTTTTATGATGAGTCAGTAAGTTTTGACAGTTGGAGTTAGGAGTTAATGTCGGTCAGGTTCATCTATATATATGTAGCTTGTAATCTCATTTTGCTAATTAATGAAACACACAAGCTACTTTCCACAATCTTCCCATGGTATCATAACATTTCTATTGATTTCTTTCTCTAACCAAACATCAAAACTTTCTTTTGTAATTGAAAATTTTCTCTTATTTTCCTGCATTTTCCTTCTTGCTCTTCTTCTATTTCAGTTCAATTCTCTACTAAATCTCTTCTTTTCATGCTTCTTCTCTACTTCTACTGTACTCTCTATCACGTAAATCCTTTCAAATGGATGGTAATTCTACAATTTCTCCTCTTCGCATTGAAGAACAGATCTGAGACATCTCAATACTCAGCTGCTCCTTTGCAATTTCATTAACTCCTCCAATGACGAATCAGAATACCCAACTTTCTTATCCTCAGAGTACATCTCAATACTCTAATCAGTGAGGCATTCTCCCAACTCCATATCAACTTCCATTAATTGCTTTCTCTTCGATGAATCAGAACAATTTTCATTCTACTATTTCTGCTGTTGAAATTACAACTCAAATCAATGCAATAACTGCTTCTTTTTCCTCTCTTGGTATTGAAGGTAAGATTTCTGAATGGATTATTGACAGTGGTGCTACTGATCATGTGGTGTGTTCCTTTTCTTGGTTTATTGAGTGCAGACCTATTCAAAATGTGTTTGTTAACTTGCCTAATAAAATGAATGTGCAAGTTACACACATTGGTACTGTGAAGCTTTTAGCACTATTGGTTCTTCATGATGTCTTGTCCGTGCCTTATTTTACTTATAATTTGACCTCTACTAGCAAGTTGAATGAGAATGGATCTTATTGCTTTATTTTTCATCATAATATGTGCTTTATTCAGGACCTACAACACTAAATGGTGATTGGGCAAGCTGAGAAGTATTCTGGCTTGTATCATCTTCATATTCCTAAAGCACCTTCAGTTGAGCATTCTGTGTTTGCTGTTGAAAAGTATAATATCTGGAATTGTTGTCTTGGGCACCTATTAAATCAAAGGTTGCGAGACATAGCTGTTGTTGACCATGTTGTACTTGATGATCATTCCTCTCCTTGTGATTATTGTCATTATGTAAAGCAAAAGAAACATTTCCATTTAGTACATCAGTTTCTAGTCATATTTTTGAACTAATTCATGTTGACATTTGGGGTCCTATGCCTATCCCTATGTATTTAAATCAACGCTATTTTCTTACCATAGTAGAAGATTATAACCGATGTACATGGGTATTGTTGTTGGTCAATAAAAGTGAAGCTCGTTTGCATTTAAAAAACTTTATTGAATATGTCCAAACTGTGCATACTGATCAAGGTGTTGAATTTAACGTGCCTTCTTACTTTTCTTCATATGGCATTGTTCATCAGCTTTCTTGTGTCTATACTCCTCAATAGGATGACTTGGTTGAAAGAAAACACCAACACATCCTTAGTGTAGCACGTGCATTAAAATTTCAGAGTGGATTGCAAATTCAATTTTGGGGCGAATGCATCTTACATTTTGTTTATCTTATCAATAGGATTCCTTCTCCTGTTTTAGCCACTAAAAGTCCCTATGAAATGCTATTTCAGACTCCTCCTCATTATTCTCATCTGAGGGTTTTTGGATGCTTATGTTACTTCTTTAGTCATGAACATGGTAGATTGAAGTTTGATTCAGGTGCTATCTAAGGTATTTTTCTTGGCTTTAAGTATGGCATTAAAGGATATAAAGATCTGGATTTGCACACTCAGTAGGTTTATGTGACCAAAAATGTCATATTTTATGAAGACATTTGTCCTCTTCAGTCACTTTCGCACTTTACTAGTGGTGACTTTGATCCTTTATTAGGCCTCTTGGTTCCACTGAGATTCTTGAACAACATCAAGTCATGCCAAGAACACCTGCAATACCAGTAAATGCAGCAACCGATCTTTCAGCAGATAATGTAGATAATTTTGCTTCACCTTCTCCCATTAATAATTACGTACCTTCTACTCATGTTCCTCTATGATGTTCAACTAGAATCATCATTTACCTTCTTCCTTGACCATCTATGATTGTGACAATTTACATTCATTTTCTGCAAATGTCTCTCACAGTCCTCATCGGCTATCTCAGGTGTTTAGTTATGCTAGACTGTCTCCTTTTTATCATGCTTATGCAGTTGCTATTAATTTTGTTGTGGAACCTTCTTCTTCTTCCTATTTAGAAGCCATCAAACATCAATGTTAGCGCGATGTAATTCATGCTGAAATTGTTGCCTTAGAAGCAAATAATACTTGGAGCATTGTTGATCTACCTCCAAGTACAACACCAATTACTTGCAAACATATATTTCATGTTAAATGTCTTGCCAATGGCCAAGTTGAGAGATGTAAAGATCTTATTGTTGCTAAAGGCTTTACTCAACAAGAAGAGTTGGACTTTCTTGATACATTCAGTCCAGTAGCCAAAATGACATCCATACATTTGATTTTGGCTTTAGCTGCTACTCATAATTGGCATCTACATAAGCTCGATGTTAATAATGCCTTTCTTCATGCTGATCTACATGAAGAAGTGTATATGAAACCTCCTGAAGGCTATCAAATTCCACCTGGTAAGGTTGTCAAGTTGTATAAATCTCTTTATGGACTTAAGCATGCAAGTAGGCAGTGATATGCAAAACTGTCTTCTGCACTTCTTAGCTGGAATTTCACACTAGCTCACTTGGATCACTCTCTTTTTATTAAACATACTAATAGCAGCTTCATTGCTCTTCTTGTTTACGTTGATGACATCTTGTGGTCAGTAACAATCTTGATCTTATTGCTGATATCAAACAACGTTTACATAAAATGTTCAAGATCAAAAATTTGGGTGAACTGAAATACTTCTTGAGTTCAGAAATTGCTAGATACAGGAAAGATCTGCACATCTATCAAAAGAAGTTTACATTGGATTTGTTGCAAGAATCTGGTTTTCATGAATCTAAACCAGTGTCTACACCTATGGTCCATGATTGTAGACTTGTTAAAGAAGGTGTTTTACTTTCCAATCCTGGTTTGTACATGAAAATATCCAGTCCTAACAAAGAATGGAAATGATAATCCAAGAGATTGGTGAATTGGATTTTTTTATAAGTTAAATACTTTGTTGAAAATCTTTTGCAAATTAAAATAAACAACATACTTCTTTTAAATGAAAATCAAAGTTCAATGCGGAAGCAATAAAATAACCAATTCACACACAAATTAAATTAAATATGCAGTAAAGTAAGAGTGTAAAAATGCAAGTGTAAAGCAAATAAGAGAGGGAGAGTAAGTGAAGAGAGAACAAACCCGATTTATAGTGGTTCGGTCTTCTTTGACCTATGTCCACTCTTTTAGATCCATTAGAGAATTTCAATCCACTAACTTCCTCACTTCTGGGTGGAGGAAACAGTTTACAACAACTTATTTTTGCAGGATCAACAAGCAAATCGTTACACCTTGTTTTTGCAGGCTCAACAAGAAAACTGTTACCACTTGTTTTCAGGACAAAACAAGCAAACTAAACTTCTAATTTTTGTGGGCTTAGCTAGAAAACTGAACCACTAGTTTTTGCCGGATCAACTAGCAAACCGAAACTCTAGTTTTCTAAAGATAAGTAGAAAATATATCTACTCCAAGTAAATAACCTTGCTTGTTACAGATTTAACTCCAAAGTTATAGCAGATTAAAGCTCACACAAACTCAGAAATAAGATGACAAATAAATAGTTCAAATGAGTTTGAAAGGTAGAGAAGAGAGATAAAGTGAATAGCAATTCCGAGCAAGGGTATCTCTTATTTCTCTTCTATCTTAGGACGTCTATTTATGATCACTCTTAGAAATATAGTCATTGGAGTCTCGAAGTAGCCGTGTGAGAGAATGGAAAGTTCTGTTTTAATTGACATCACCATCATTAACATGCGTTGTTCCTCCTTAATGCGCGTTCTTCCAGCATGCATCGTTTATCAACATGTGTTGCTGGCCATCAACGTACCTTGTTGAAATTGCATAGCTTCTGGTTAAAAACCCACTTTCATTAGCGTGCCTTGATCATCATTAGCATGCTTTGATCATCCCTTCAACATGCGTTCTTCATGATCAGCGTGCCTTGCTCCACATTCCAAAATATGTACTTTCACCCAGATATCCATTAACGCGTCTTGTTCATTCTTTAGCGTGTGTTGTCGAATGTAATCAAGATTGCACCTTTGAAATCTACGTCGGTTGTCAGAGAATATTCAAATTTTGATTTCCGAGGAGCGTCTCATCTTTGTCTCCATTTGAAGCTCGTCAACGTGCGTTATACAGCAACAATGTCCGTTGTTCATCTTTCTTCAACGGTGATAGCAAGCGTTCTTGATTTCATCAACGTCTCCTCAACGCAATGGCTTGGACAGGTTCCAAAGCAATTCCTCGATAACGTGCATTGTTAAACAGTCTACTTGTGTTGTTCAACATACTTAAATTCCAGAACACTTCTGATCCATATCTATGTGCCTGGTTGAATCTTCAACGTTTGCCATTTTTGCATACATCAGCGTGCCTTGATGAACTTTAACCCGCCTTGTTCTTCATTAATGCACTTTATCGAATCGATAAAGTGCTTTAACGCCAAATAGCATCAAGTCTGCAACTTGACACTCTTTTCATGGATGTTTTGCAATCATCATCATCAAAATTGAAGTCAGCAGTACAGACGACTGATAGGAAAGCTTTTGTACTTAACTGCCACAAGACTAGAAATAGCTTTCTCCGAGCAGCAGCTTTCTCAATTCCTTTCAGCACCAACTAAAATGCATCTCTCTGCTGCTCATTGTATTCTGTGCTATTTGAAAGAATCCATTGGCCAAGGTCTCTTTTATTCAGTTTCTTCTACCCAAAAGCTCTATGCATATTGAGCTACTGATTGGGGTGCCTGTTAGGATACTCGCAGGTCTGTTACTGGATTCTGTGTTTTTTTCTGTGATTCCTTGATTTCTTGGAAAGCAAAGAAAAAAAATACTATTTCCAAATCTTCTTCTGAGGCTGAATATCGGGCCTTAGCTTCCACTTGCTGTGAAATCCAATGGCTGCTTTATTTGTTGAAGGATTTGCATCAATCACACACCGAACCTATGGCTATCTTCTGTGATAATCAATCTGCCATTCATATTGCTCAAAATCAAGTCTTTCATGAGCGCACTAAGCACATTGATATCGACTGCCATTTTGTTCGGGAAAAGCTTCATGAAGGTGTTGTTCGTTTCCTTCCTGTAAGAAGTTCTCATCAACTCGCAGATTATCTTACCAAGCCACTAATGCCAGCTTTGTTTCAATCCAACATATCCAAGCTTCCCAACATATGCATTCAGCTTGAGGGAGGGTTTCAGACTTAAATCAATTAGTAATGTCGGTTAGTTTTGTTATGATGAGTTAGCAAGTTTTGACAGCTGGAGTTAGGAGTTAATGTCGGTCAAGTTCATCTATATATATGTAGCTTGTAATCTCATTTTGCTAATTAATGAAACACGCAAGCTACTTTCCACAGTCTTAACAACATACTCTCCAATAGTACTCTTCAGGAAAATTACGTTGACAGCTCCATCCTAAGTCTGCATCAGGTTTTGGAGTATCAAGCCTAAACTTTCCTTCCGCTGTTATTTTTTTTGGCCCATTTCTGCAACATGTGTTGAGAATGCTAGACAAGTCTATTTCAGAGAAAACACAAGATTGATTTTGGCATTGAGGATTAATCCACTATTCAAAGTCTGATTATTCAAGCAAATTTCAAATTTGTAACAAAATATCTTAAGCTTGTAACTTAAACATGAAGGTGGAGCATTCACCCACAGGAAATGAGTCATCACATGTATATGAATATCGATTGCCCTGTCGGACCTGTCCTCTCTTATTGCAGTATCCTGGATAGCTCCATGTGAAAAATTCCACTTTGTCATGAGTAAAGAGCCCAGCTTGGCTTGCCAGTTCCTCAATCTCCCACTTGTTAAATGGATGAGTTGTCTTGTGAGTAACATGAACTTCTCCATTAAATGACAACATTTTAGCTGCATTCTTTAAGAATGCTTTCACCAGTTTTCTGTGTCTCCTGAAAAAGCATTATACAAAACACAATTTTACTCAACCACTTTAATTTTCACTGACATGTTCTAAAAGAAATGGACTCCTCAATGGTTTATCTTACCAAATTTGGTAAGGATCATGCTCTCGCCCTATTAGAGTTGCATGAGGAAAGTTAAAGATTATTCGGTCAAAATTATGATGAAGAAGAGGGTGCTGGCTCATTTTACGTGCGTTAACTCGATGTATAATGGTGCATCCTCGGTCCTCCAGTTCTTTCAGATGTGTTTCTGCCTTTGAATACTTCTGCTCTAGTTCCTCTATGCATTTGACATACAATTAGAATAATCCAACAATGCATAAACAATCGAAATTACTGCTATTAGGATCATCTCCAGAATTAAAGAGTAGAGAATTTGATCAAAATGCAACAAAATCATCTCCAGAATTAAAGAGTAGAGAATTTGATCAAAATGCAACAAAATAAATTATTAGAACAACACAAACTTTACCCCTCAATGCATCAAACGGAATCCATTTTTTGTGTAGCAATGCACAGAACATATAAAAATCATTACCTTTGGAGTCAAGAGAAGTGGCAACCATGTTGACAGCAGAGCCGAAGGCTCTAGCTAGGCATGCAGAAAAAGAGAAGTCACCTTCTCCTACTAGCAATATTTTGTGGGAGCTGCTATAATGATTTATCCATTTCTTCTTTTTTCTCCTTCCACTCACCATTTCCGTTTACTTTCAAAGTTACTACTGATAGTGTACTGCTCTATGCTCTATTCTTGGTATATATATACCACAGGTTCGGGCTCCTAATCATCTGATTAATGCATAAATGTTATTAATGATAATATAATCCTGAAGAGTTAAATGGTTATTTTGAATGTTTTCTTGTTATTAGCAATATTGGTTGTCCATTTCATTGAATTTAGACCATAAAATGTAGAGTGAAGACCTGATGTATGGGCTTCTTTGACGTTCAAGAGGCGCTGTAAACATCAATGAGGACATTGGAGATCAATTCATTGAATTTTACGTGCACTCTTGAAAAATCCCTTTGCTAAGTCTCGGTGAAGCCTACAAAATAATGATAGACAAATTTTATATGACCTTTCTTTGGAGATGAAACAAAAATTCATTTACTTAAATTTGTTAGTTTGATCAGAACTTACTTATCAAAAAGAAAAAAAGAAAGATCAGAACTCCGTAATCTTTAATTTACAAATTATTGAATAAAAGCTTGTCAAATGTTTGCTTTAATATGTCAACAAACACATAGAGATACAGTATGATCGCACAATTCCTTTTTAAAGAAAAAAAATCAGCATTACAGTAATATTCTCTTGCTGACATTAGATATGTATATAGTTAGACTAATACCGACAGTGATATTTTTTGTTCAAAAATGAATTTTGTTCGCCTCTCCATCCGAACTACCGTTGGACTAACAACGAACAAACAAATGTTGATTAGATTCCTGGTAAAAGAAGAAATGTTAATTACATGGAAAACTCAAAACTCGTCAAAATGTGTCAACGTTGCAGTTGCTTTAGTAGTATAAAGGATCACATTCACGTCCTAGAGATGTCTCGGGGATTAGGTATATTGAATCGATGTTGTACTTCGTAAAAAAACTTGTCAAAATGTAAACAAGAATCTATTAAAATTGAAAACACCCTATGGACCCAGTTGCATAGGTTATGAGGTTGATTTTCAGTGTTTTGCTTGAACAACTGTACAGTACCATTTTCTGTATTTATATTATTGGACTGGTAGAACTTGTCCAATTCTTCTTTTTTTAAAAAGAACAGTATAAGAAACCTTCTAATAAATAAAGAATCAGAGAATCATATACATAAAAAACAATTCATGATGGTTGAAATAGTAACTTTACCATTTAACTCATTTCCCCAGTTCACAAACAAAATGCTATATATTGAAACTTAGTTTAAAAATAATTAAAGGAAACAGGTTTTTAATGTAGTAAGTGGAGTGATCTCTCTAATAATAAAGTAAAAAATTCTTAGTAAAAAAAAATCAAAACAAAAATTCTGAATAGGAGGGGAGGAAAAGAATTGCAATAGTAAAACGAAGGCGATTGTTTTCATTCTGCAGGGGAAGGCCAGCATGAGGAAAGTTAAATACTATCCTGTGGAAATTCTGATTGAGAAGAGAGTGACGATTCATAGTAAGGCCATCTACTTCATGTATATTTTATGTTCAGAGTTCATAGTGATGCCGGGAAGATAAGAGAGAGAGAGAGACAGAGAGTAGAGGAGGATTAAGAGAGAAGAGAAAGAGAGGGAAAGGAGAGCAGAGAGAGACAAATCAAGACCGAAATTGTACTTCGCATTATAGTCATGTTCTGTTACATCCTTAACAATGTATCTATATAGGTAAGTACAACAATTACAACTAGTTAACCATGGATGTAACAGTATAATGGTGCATCCAAGTTCTTCTAGCTCTCTTAAGTGTCTTCCAGCTCTTTGAGTACTACACCACTACTACATCTTCTTTCATTAATTTACATATCAGAAAAAAAGGGTCATGCATATGAAAAATTATTACAACCAAAATGCAACCCGAAAAAAAGAAAAAGAAAAAAATGCCAACTAGTGTATAGGATAGACTAAGAGATCGAGAGTTCGACTATTACTTATAGCAACCAAAACTACCAAAAGAATCAAGAAGAAAATTGGAGACGACCAAAAAGTTTTCCTTCAAAAAAAAATTAGTTAATTAATGTTTAATATGAGAACAATACCTTTGGAGCCGAGAGAAGTTGCAACAATGATGAGTGCAGAAGCAAATGGTCTAGCCAAGCAAGCAGCAAAAGAGAAGTCCCCCTTCTCCAACAAGTAATATCTTGTGAGAGCTACGATAATGTTTCATTATTTTCTCTTCTTCACTATGATAATCATCAATCTTGCCCATTAGGGTTTCTTTTTGACTGATTATTAGTTTTCATTTAAACTTTCTTATATGCTTTTTTTTTAGACTTTAACTTTCTTTAGTGCATGGTACTAATTAAAGAGAGCTTAAATCACCGTTGGATCTCATACATTTTGAGATCTGTGAAGGCTTATTTTATTTGCAAAGAATATGGCATGAAAGGTCTTTCCATTTACCAGAATTAGTGCAAAATATCTACTTTAATTAACCAGAATTTGAAAAGAAATAGTACTATTAGCATTAATGTTCCCATTTAAGCTCTTCTCGGTTTTCTCTTCCTCAACAAAGCGGATATAAGTCTTGTCATGTTCGTGATAACTGATATATACTCTTAATTGTCGTACAATAGAATAAAATTTTAATTAATTACTTTTCCTTTTTGTTTTTAGGATAAATTACTTTATTCATTCTGTCTTTTATGTTTCCCTTTATTCCTCGTGTCTTGTTTGACTTCTTAAGGAAGGTAGAAATTTAAAGACTACAACACCTCTCTCCTAATTTTATGGGTTTGTTTGGTTCATCTTCTAAGAAAGTATTTTTTAGAAATTTTTTTTGATAATTTACTTTCAAAAATTAAGTTTTTTAAGTATTTGATTGATGAAACGACTGCCTGAGAAGTGTCATTTTCTTTGTTTGGTTCACACACTTCCCACAAAGATAATAATAAGTGTCAATAATGCTTTTATTATTACTATTATACTATACTTTGTAAAATAAACCAAATTAAAAAATATTTTTAAAATAAAACATTGATTAAAAGTCATGAAAATATTAAAAAAATTGTTATATTTAACAAGTTCATTAAAGAAAAATTTAATTCAATGGTAGAGGAACCAACATTTTTTTAATATATTTTTTTTAAAAATTAATTCAATAATAGAAGAGATAAAAAAATATTTAATTTGGTAGTAGAAGAAGAAGATAAATAAAAGAGAAATGGATTAAAGAAAAAAAACCAAATAAATCTACACTAAATTAAAAAGCATGAATGTTGAAAAAAGAAAAAGACACAAATACCCTCAACAAAAAATCTAAATTACTCTTTTATTGTATTATTACTAAGCATTCATGAATTAAAATTTTCTATTTTTGGATAAGTAGAGTTTAATATTAGTTCAACTGCATTTTAATTTTAAAATTTTTGAATCCTAGAAAACTCAACAACTTATTCATCCGGGAATATGATCTCCTAAATTTTTGCCAACATTCACTCGAGAATGTAAAAAATTAAATTTATAGTTGATTTGGTTTTGTTACCATGTGGGAGATTAATGACGGTCACATATTTCTTTGGTGCAAAAGCATATCATTCAATTTTTTTTAAAAAAAAAAAGAAATGCCTGCATACTCTTATTTAAAAGTTCATATTTATAAAGTAATGTTAAGTCATGCTTATTGTTGGCCCTAAATATGGCACTCCAAGAAGGAGTAAATTGGAGTTTAAGCAAATTTAAAACTTTGTTGAAAATAGTTTATTTTTCAAAACAAATAACGATGTTTCTTTTGAACACAAAACATAGAACTAATGAGGAAGCAACTTTAAAACCAAATATCCAATTCAACCTCAATATAAACTAAATGCAAAATAAAGTAAAAGAGGTGAGGGAAGAGAAAACAAATCCGATTTATAGTGATTCAGTTCTCCTTGACCTATGTTCACTCCTCGAGCACCACTCAAGAATTTCAATCCACTATCTCATTTTTTGGTGGAGAAAAACTGTTTACACCCTTTGTTTCTGCAGACTTAACAAAAAAACCGTTTACATTTCTAGCTTTTTAATGAAAAAAACTAGAAACTTATTCTCTCTTTTTTTTCCCAAGGAAACAAAACAAGAAAAACATCACACACTTGTTTTTCTAAAGCTCAACAAAAAAAAACTATCTATCGCTTAAGAAAATTTCTTGCTTGTTACAATTTGTTTTCCCAAATCAAGATTTTAAGCTCAACCAGACCCAAGAATAGTTGCAAGTGAAAATAACAATAGTGGGTATAAAGTAAAGAGTGAGAGAACTAATGAGAAATAGAGATAGCAAAATGTAAGCAAGGTCTCTCACTCTTCTTCTGAGGTTGGAGACGTCTTTTTATAGCTCTCTTGATGTTTGTGACCATTGGAATCGAGAATAGAGCCATTGTGAGATGATTGAAATTCTTTACAAACCTAACGTCATCACTTACGTGCATAACTCCAAATTGTGTGCGTAATTCTTGTAGCCATCAGAGTTTTACGTGCGTAGTGTACCTCATTACGTGCTTAAGCATCCTCTTTTACATGCTTAAGTCTGTCTTTCCAAGATTGCACATTTTTTCTCCTTGTGTGCTTAACTCGGCATTGCATGCTTAATTTTTCCTTCAAAACATCCAGAGAGTTTCTTCTCATTGATTACATGTGCAAAGACCAGGTTACGTACGCAATGCAACGAGACATGGATCAAACAGAGAGACAAGCATCAAATTTCATTCAGAATTAATCAATTACGCGCTTAAATCCTCCTTTAGGTGTGTAAGTCTTCCATTACGTGCTTAATTTATGTAAACAACTCCTTTGCATCAACTTTTCACATTCTTCAAGTGCAATTCCGCCTTCCATAGACTTTGAATATCTTTTATGGATGTTTTGTTGTCATAATCATTAAAACTAGACTCAACACTTATTATATTTATAATTTATATTCTATTTAATTTGGTTCGATGTACAAATCAAATATTTAAAATTTAGTTTTCACTTTTAGTTAATATTTTAGTTTTTATATTTTTCCTTATTAAAAAACTATAGCAGTCAAATTTATCCATGATAAATGTAAAACCACACCAAACTTATTAAAAAAGTACGATAACACCAATATAGCAATATAAATATTTGTGGTAATGCATTGAAAAGAAATATTCAATTCATTAAATAAAAAAGAGTTTAGAAAAGAATTTTATTTCAATATATATATATATATGTATGTGTGTGTGTGTGTGTGTGTGTGTGTGTGTGTGAAAACATTGTGAATACAATTTTATTTAAAATAGTAAAGTCTCTATTATAAATATTTTTTAGATCTTAATTTAATTAATTGAATGAATAAAACTTTACACTTATAATAAAATTTTGCACATATAATAAAGGTTCTACTACAAATTCAACTTATTTTTTTTTATGTATTATATATATAGCAATTTATCATGTAGTGTGTATCTAAATAGCTTCAAGCTCATTGGTACAATACAAGCCTGCTTAGTACTTTTTTTCTCTAAAATAGTGGTATTTAGATAGATAAAAAACTAAAATAGAGTGAACAACATAATATATTAATAAGATGATTTTGACATCAAATTTGTGATTAAACTTGAAAATTCAATTTGTAAATAATTTGATTACACTTTTGAATTACATTTAAACATATCAAAAATTCATTTGACTTACTTAGTAAATGATTCAAAATTGAAAAAAAAATAAAATTTTATACAAAAAGTTGAGTTTGGTTATGCCAAAATTTACCTTAATTTCGTTAGGTTGATTGTAATTAATTAGTCATGTAAATTTTGTGGTAAAAAAAAGGCTTTCATGATGTATCAAACTGTTTTTCCACAAGGCTTTTAGAAATGATAAAGTTATCAATATATATCTTTTTTTTTTATTTTTAAGAAAATAAATCGAAGCAAACCAAATAAATTCATCAGCAAAAAGAACAAGGCACTTGAAACCAAAATATATTTGATGAAATGGGAGAAGATACCTAATCCTCGAAATGAATAATTTCAAATGTTTAGATAAACTAATGGAAAAATTCTAAATATTACTCCAAGTTGGCATGATGAACTAGAAAAGAGGAATTTAATGAATTTTAAAGAGGTAATTAATATGTCCTTAGAAATTCGAGAAACAGTTCTCACATGAGGGTGTCCAAACCAAGAGTGCTAAAATTGTGGGAATGGATGTTGGTTTATTTGCTTGATCAAACGACACTAAGGTTGGATGAAAATTGATATAATTCATGCTCATTCATAGTCTTAAAATCTCCTAATGAGTTTTTTGGTCCTTGACAAGAAAGAAAAATGGACAAAATATTTAAAGTAGTTATTGTCAGTACAAAACTTTTGGATAGAGAATAAATGTTTGGAAGCAGATGACTAGAATATCCAAGGTAGATAGAAGAAACTAACGTGGTAAAGAGTTTAAATATGAATCACCACAATGATAATTTGGAAAACTTTATGCATTACCAATTGATCATTGCCACAACGCTTTCGAGGGATATGTAAAGCATTTAAAGTCAAGAAGTCACTGAATTAGTGTCACCAAAGTTAGCAATTTTGGGTTGCATCAACGAAGTAGCCTAAGCAAAGGTAAGAGCAAACACAAATTGTTCATAGCAGATGTTGGCTTCAGGATTTGAGATTGAGGTAAAAAATTGGTTAACATGTATGATATATATCGCTTGAGACAAATATTGGCTATATGATTATTGAGGCAACAAATTGTCAAGTCAAACTTCTCTTATTTTACCTGGTGAATGAAAGTCTTAATAGGTCAGGGTGTGACCATCTTATACAATAAAGAAAATGGGTTCAAGAGAAGAGGTTACTTCTAACTAGATGTGCACTATAGCTTTCAAAATGATATTTAAGCAATGTTTCATTAGTGTCAATGGTAGCTGATTTCAATGAAAACTAACAGGTTTAACTTAAGGTTTAAAAAAGTAATAATACCTTGGTATTCATGACTAATGTTATAAAAATAATAGCATTTAATTCAATTGAGGTGATAATATGGTTAAATATAGCAAGTTCGTATGCTAAAGATTTAGCTTTAAGAAGATATTATGCGATTGTAATATCGTTCTTCTTTAATTCTTAAATTCAATATTGAGTTGGTTTTTTTATATGAAGCTTTGGTAAGTGCAATTCATGTAACCTGAATTGATGGAACACCAACATTATAAAAAAAAAATTACTTCAGTTAAAAAGAAGACAAAAGAGCATCATTCTTCCTTTTTTTTTTGCAAAATCAAAGAAAGTAAGCTAAATTTAAATATGCAAAAAGAGAATCATCAGTGCTCATAGTCATTAAGGAAGAGAAATGGTGTCATTAATGAAGCACATGAGATCTAAAATACAAAAGAGAAAGAAGTTCGGGTTTTCGTGCTATAAATAGTTTTGTGTGGTTAATTATAGTATTATTTGAAATTTTTATAATATTAATATATAGTATATAATAAATCCACATTGCACATGATAAATTAACTAGTAAATTAAATATGGATATTCTAGGAGAGTTGAGCAAAATTTGTTAAAGAAGTAGAACTTTCTAAACCCACTCAGGTAGTTATTTCCTAAGGTCAAGAAGAAGATAACTAGTAGACTTCCTCCGAAATTTAATTTCTTTTATTCAACTCAACAAAAAAAGTTTTCAACTTCCGAGAAGTTGCACTACCCCTCAAACCCACCCCTCCGAGATATCTATTCAATCTTTAAACTATTTTCATTCTCTATACCTCATTAAAAAAATCAAAAACCAAAAATTGAACAAAAATAAGCAGATTCTCCTAGGAAAAAAAGGTAGATTGAACAAACAAATCAAAAAAAAAAATCAAAGCCAGTCGATTTGGCAAACCCCAGATTAAAAAACTCAAAAAAGCAAAATTTTGAACAGATGATTTCTAGATAAAATTCTCAGAAAGATTGAACACAATTCCAAATGGTCTTAGTCATTCATAAAAACATTCTTTAGTAGCTGCTCCTAATTAGAATTTGGATCTTTTTTTTTCCTAAATTTAGTTAAAGGACATAACTCCTTTGTTCGTGTTAATGGTAAACAATTTTTTTTTCTTTCTTCTCTCAAAGAAGAAGAAATCATCTACATCCATGTCAGGAGACGAATTACAAATGTCATTTTATTTGCTTTCATGCAAACTATCGCATACTTATTGCTGATGACAATTACAGTACCAAAGTGTTACAAGCTCGACAGTTAAAATTAATTATGATATATACACTAATTTTTTGACAAAAAAAAACTCCTCTGTGTGTGAAATATGCAACTTGCTTTACCTGCGCTAATGGATCACTGTAAGTGAAATCATGGAGGAGGGCTCCTCTTATAGCACTCCAAAACTTAGATTTCAACTAATTTTAAGGATCCAAAATTTCACCAACAAGAGAGCCAGTCCTGACAATTAATAATTGGCCACCAAGAGTAAAGGGCATGGTCTCCAAGAGTTGAAGACTGAGCTTAACAAATAGAAGAAAAAAGAGCATATATCTAAAACTGAAACACACGAATTTAGTTTTAAGTATGAGATTCCAACACCTGATATAGATTTTGGATGAAGCTGTCACCACAATTTTCCTGAAGGGTACTATTGGAGAGTATGTTTCTCAGAATTCCATGCTTGGTCTTCAAATTAGCAGCAACAATACCGTCTTTATCCATAACCAATTGATGGCTTTGCACAAGCTTTCCTTACTAACCCACCCATTCTCATCTCCCTCCACCTCCACAGCAACCTCCAGTTCTCTCACCATTAATTTCGCTCTGAAAATGAGATTAATTCTATCAGCTGGCATCAGCACAATTTGGCAGTCATTAAGCAATGACTCCCAATTGGAGCCACTGCCTCCACGAGTCACAAAGCAACCTGTAGAAGGGTGATTTAGTATCAATGGTTGGGGAAACCACCCGCCGCAAACCCAACCTCTTCCTTCAACCCGCTCTTCGAACCCGTCAGGCATTGCCTCTGCCACTGTTTCGCATCCAGTTGGCGGGTTCGATGCCACAAGGAATGGCAAATCGGTTAATCAAAACCCAAAAGCAGTTGTTGGAATTGGTCTTTCTGCAGTGTTATTTAGCTACCAAATGCACAATACACCACTGAACTGGCTTCGACTTTGTTAAGCCAATTAGACCATTTCTCGTCCAGTTTTTCACAGAGTGTGGCTTCTGGTATTGCCAGTCCAGTTAGAAGTATTGGCTTTCCGAATTGCTCTGCTAGATGGTCGCAGAACCTACCCTCCACTTTGCGACAGGTTCTCAAAGCAACGGCATCACTGTCTCTGATACAGTGAGTTAATCGTTCATACATGGACAAACCACCACCGTGCTGATCAAAAAGAAGGAAAGCTTTTAAAGCCTCGTCGCAGGTTAGATGAATTCTTGAAGATGGGAAGCCTGGAGGTAGCTGCGTCAAATCTTCCACCAACAAGGAAGTTGTGATCTTTCCTGATGGCACTAAAAAGAATGATCTGATGACTGCAGTTGCCACTCCGTAACTTAATGCACTTACAACCGGAAGACCCGTTTCGAACCACAGAAGGAACCCAGTAGGCAAGACCGTCGTGGATGACTAAATGGCGCTTGAGGCTGCGGGCATAAGACTGAATTTGATCTTGTGTATTGTCGAAAGCGGGAAAAAGATAAAGGTGAAGCTGATCAAGTGTCACATCCGAGGCAGTCTCGGCGGCATGAGGAAGGCCTTCTACATGAGGAATGGTGAGAGGGTAGAAGTGAATGAGGTCTGGGAATTCGTTGATGTTGTTGAGCCTGAGTTGTGCTGATTTGGGTAGTATCATGAAGACTTTGTGGCCTCTCTCGGCAAGCTTGTTTGCGAGGTGAAGGTATGGAGTGAAATGGCCGTAGGCTTCCCATGGGAACGTCAAAATTTGAAGCTTCAAATTCTCTGTTCTGTTGATTCTTGTTTCTTTTGTATAGAAATGAGATGCGAACTTCCTGAAGCGAAATTTTTTTTATTGAGCAGACATCTAAATTCTATCAATTTAATTAATTATCTCTATTTCGATGTACTTATAAAGTACCTTTTATTGATAAATTATTTTTATTGAGAATCGAATCACGATTTTTTTAGTATTGTAGTTCACCCTATTAGAATTACAAGTCCATTATTATTATTTAATTTAAATTAATAATATGAGAAAACCTAAAGAAAAAATATTTATTTTTGTTATATAATATATATCTCTTTTTAGAGAAAAAAGATGTGCTCCGAACTTCCCGGAGCACTGACATGTGCAAACCCTAATTTGGAAATCTGGCTTTCTTGCCATGTGGATGGCTTTCCTTCGCCGTCGACAGCCATCATGGACATGTTCCCGGAAATTCCCCCTTCACAGACTAATCCGACTACTCGAACCAAAAATAATCTGTCCGACTCAGCTCCAAGGAAGACCTTTGTAGACGTTATTCAATCAAACGATGCCATACCATCCATTTCTTCAATGCCAGAGAACAAAGGCGGATTTATTTCCATAAAAATAAATGAAGGATTGTATGAAGAAATATTGAAAGCATGATAGGTTGGATTTTAGGAATGATTTATGTTGCATTTAGTGTGTATTTTTGCATTATAAATTGTTGTTATTCATGTGTTTTTATGTTTTTTTGGTGTTTTAGGTAGGATCTTGGTGGAATATGAAGATTTAGAGACGTTTCTGTACATTTCAGGCCAAAACTGTATTTTTGTGTGATCACACCATAGTTGATGCTCGTTGACCAAGTTTGACCACGTGCATTGGGCCACGTACTGCACTGTTGGGCCATGTTTTTAGAGCCTTGTGGACTCCTTAGAGGGTTCCTAAGTCAAATTTGTTGTTGGATCAAAGCAATACTTATTATTAATATTTTTATTAGCAATTTTTTGGAGGATTCTAGGTTTTCTTATTTTGGACACATATATATACCTTGTAACCTAGTAGTGGCGGCTCGCTCTCCACTTTTCATCCTCATTCACGCATATTAGAGGCAACCGCCATTCTTTCTCTAGTTTTTGGTATTCTTCCCTCTAGCATGTGTAACTAGATCTCTTACTAGTTAAGATATTTTGAAGTTCAATCTATTGATGTTGTGAGACTCTTGTTTTAACTTTTATTAATCAATTCAAGTATTTATTCAGTTTCTGTTCTTGAGTTCTTTTATTATTATTTTGATTGATTGATTGACAAGGGTCTGTTGGTTGATTGATTAAGATAATATATTATTATTCAAAGTTAATAGTACATCACATTAATCTTGATATAGGTAACAAATAACGTGAATTTATGTGGTTTGGGCATTGTTCATTGTTATGAAACTGAGTAATCTAGTTTAAATGAATTATGGTGTTTCCGGTTTCACAGGCTAGGATAGAGGTCCCTTTAATTTGTACTACTATCATAGATTAAATTTTGTCAGAGCGTCCTGGGGGTTGTCTAGTGGTTAGGGAAATAGTCTGTAGGGCATCCCGGGACTATCGAACAGGTAAAAAGGGATTGGTTAATTGAGTGTCTCACTGTTAACTATAACTATGTCTGCTTGAATGCTTAATATTCATCTTTTGTGTCTGTGATTGACTGATTGGATTGAACGAAGAAGTACCTTAACTGAGGTTTTACTACTATTGAATTTCTGTCATTTTCATTCTTGTTGTTTTATTTCTCTACTGCAAATTTATAGTCTCTGTTTGCTTTTAAATTTTGACGTCAACGTCACTTTCATTTATCCATTTTACTTTTTATTTTTTAGCAATTAAACAATATTCCGTCGGTCTTTGTAGATCAACCTTGCTCACTGCTTTACTCACATTTTACTGTTTTGAGCAGGTTACTATTATTTTGATCGGTTGACACCCATCAAATTTGGCACCATTGTCGAGGATAGGTGTTTCAAATTTTGTTTATTTACCTTACTACTGAGCTTTTCCATTTTTGTATGCGCTTTTCTTTGTCTGCAGATAATCTTCTGTTTGATCCTGAGATAGAGAAGACTGTTAAACAATTGAGGAAATAGGCTAAATTCTGCAAAGCAAGAGCTTTTATTTCTACGACTTTAATGTCTGAACCAACCGAAAGCATTGCAGTAAATGACATTGAACCTGAAACTGATACATAAATGGCTGACAACAACAATAACAATGCTCCACCCCTTGTCATGCAACCTGTTGTGGTGACTCCACCTGCACAAACTCTGAGAGATTTGGCTGCACCACCAGTAGCTCAGCAACTCTTGTGCATACAACATCAACCTTGGATTTTCCGTTTGAATTGAAATCTGGTTTGATACAGCTTCTTCTAAGGTTTCATGGTGTGAAAAATAAGGATCTCAATAAGCATCTTAAGGAGTTTCATATTGTTTGCTCTAGTTTTATTCCTCAAGGCATACCCGAAGAGCAGATCAAATTGAGGGATTTTCCCTTCTTACTAGCTGACCGAGCTAAGGAGTGGTTGTTCTACTTGCCATCGGGTTCCATTGATACTTGGGCTGACATGGTCAGATTGTTTCTTGAAAGGTTTTCCCTACTTCTAGAGCTAAAAATTTGAGAAGGGAGATCTGCAGTATCAAGCAGAAAGATACTGAAACCTTATACAAATACTGGGAGAGATTTAAAAGGCTTTGTTCGAGTTTCTAGGTGCTTTTAGTGGAAGGGTGATCATTAGCAAGATGCCTTGAGAGGTTCCAAAACTAATTTCATTCATGGTTGCAAACTCTCAACAGTTCAACACGAAGGCTGAACCCAGTGCAAAGCGTGTGAATGAGGTAAATGCCAAGAATTGATGATATTACTAACCTGTTGCAACATACTGCTACTTTGATGAATAAGATGGCTATTATTCAATGGAAACCTACATGCAAGGCACAAGTGTGTGGGATCTGTGGGGTGCAAGAAGACCATCCAATCGATGTATGTCCTTCTTTTCAAGAGGATAATGTTGTCGAAGTAAATGCAGTAGGAGGTTATGGGCAGAACACATGGAAGAAGTATGATTCGTACTCCAACATATACAATCCAAGATGGAGAGATCATCCAAACCTGCGGTATGAGAACAATGGAAACAACTTCAACAATTCAGCTCAAAGGAATCAAAACACAGCTCCACAAAATTCTCAATACCAGCAAATTCCAAATACTGACAGAGTGCCAAGCTTGGAAGAAATTGTGTAATCATTGGCCGTTTCCACTCAAAATTTTCATTCTACAGCAAAAACAAAATTTTCTGAGCTAGCAGATCAAATAAGAAAGTTAACTACCTCTGTTAACAAGCTGAAAAATCAAGGAAAACTACCCTCTCAACCTAAGGTGAACCCTAGATAGAATGCAAGTGTCATTACTCTTCGAAGTGGGAATGAAATTCCTAGTGTAGAAAAAATGTCATCTTCTCTGCGTGCCTACGCCATAGTGACTGAAACAGAAACAGAGACTCAGAAGTGTTCAAAAGAGGTAGCATTTTTTGTGAAACCTGAAAGACCACATTTTCTACACAGATTACAACAGAAAAAGAAGGCTTTGGATGATCAAGAGGTCTTGGAGACATTGAAGAAAGTGTAGATCAACATTCCTCTGCTTACAACAATCAAGCAGGTACCATGTTATTGTAAGTTTTTGAAGGAACTGTGCACTGGGATGAACAAGTTGAAAGGGAATGAGCGAGTTTGCATGGGAGAAATCATCTTTGCTGTGTTATAGAAGAAAATTCCTATCAAGGAGAAAGACCCAGATATGTTTACTAGACCATATAAAATTGGCAATGTTGGAATTGAACAGGCTATGTGTGATTTAGGAGCTTCGATTAATTTAATGCCTTTTCTGTTTATTCTATGTTGGACCTTTGAAATAAAATGGTGTAGTACTAACTTTGGCTAACCGTTCTAATGTCTTTCCTAAAGGCGTTTTAGAGAATGTTTTTGTGCAGGTGAACAATTTAGTTTTTTCTGCAGATTTTTATATGCTAGATATGGAGAATGATGGCACTCCCAGTTCGAGGTTGTTGCTTCTAGGAAGACCTTTCCTGAAAACAGCCCGAACCAAGATTGACGTACATGAAGGAACACTCTCAATGGAGTTTAATGGTGCTACAATCAAGTTCAATATCAATAAAGCAATGAAACATCCCAATGATTATTCTTTAATTTGCTGTTAATTACACTGACCCACTGACCGAAAATTTTTTGGAGTTTCATACTGATGATTTACTGCAGGTTGTTTTGGCTGGAAATGTTATAGAAAAGTTCCTGTCAAAATTGAATGAAAATTTGGTATTGTCGTTGGCCTTGAACCATGTCTTCTTTGATTTGCAAGCCGTGCCTGTTCTCTCTGCAGAGACAAAATTTTTGACAGTCATTACTTCAAAAAATAAGCTTATGCAGTCCATCATAAGGCCACCTGAGCTTGAGATGAAAACTTTGCCTGAGCATCTGAAGTATGCCTTTCTAGGTGAGTCAAATACACTTTATGTTATTATTTCAAATAAAGTCACATTGTAGGAGGAAGAAAGACTAGTGCGAATTCTCAAAGATAACAAAGAGGCTATTAGGTGGACTATTGCTGACATAAAAGGTTTGAGTCATTCTACCTGTATGCATAGAAAATTGTTGGAGGATGACTGTAAACCATGCAGGCAACCGTAGAGACGCCTAAACCCACCTTTGATGGAGGTGGTGAAGAAAGAAATTTTAAAGCTTCTTGATGCAGGTGTGATCTACGCCATTTCAAATAGCAAATGGGTAAGTGCTACTCAGGTTGTTCCCAAAAAGACTGGTATTACTGTTGTTACAAATGAACAAGGTGAGTTAGTTCCTACCCGGATTTCTAATGGTTGGCGTGTTTGCATAGATTATAGGAAGTTGAATGCTGCTATACGTAAGGATCATTTTTCACTTCCTTTTATTGATCAGATGCTAGAGCGTTTAGCTGGACAAACTCATTATTGTTGTCTAGATGGTTATTCAAGTTTTCACTAGATTTTGATCGCTCTGGATGACCAAGAAAAGACAACATTCACGTGTCCATTTGGTACATTCGCGTACAGACGCATGCCCTTCGGTCTATGTAATGCACTGGCTACTTTTCAAAGATGCATGGTAAGTATATTTTCTAACTATGTGGAGAATTGTATTGAGGTTTTTATGGATGATTTCACTGTGCGTGGGAATTATTTCACCTCTTGTTTAGAAAATTTAAGTAAAGTTATGAAAAGGTGCATTGAAGCAAACCTTGTGTTGAATTATGAGAAATGTCATTTTATGGTTGATCAAGTATTATTTTGGGTCATGTTGTTTCAACTAGAGGCATAAAAGTCGATAGAGATAAAATAGATGTGATTAAGTCGTTGCCTTACCCCGCAAATGTGCGGAAAGTTCGCTCTTTTACTGGCCATGCAGGTTTCTATTGGAGGTTCATCAAGGACTTTTCGAAGATTGTACATCCACCAAGTGAGTCGTTGAAGAAAGATGAAACCTTCAAATTTCATGACGCTTGTAAAGTCGCTTTCAATGTTCTAAAAGATAAGCTGATTTTTGCACCGATCTTACAAACTCCTGATTGGAATCTTCCATTTGAATTGTTGTGTGACGCCTCCAAGTATGCAGTAGGGACAGTTCTTCGCCAAAGAATTGGAAAGGATCCACATGTGATCTACTATGCATCTAAAACCCTTGATCCAGATCAGTCCAATTAATCAGCTACAGAAAAAGAGATGATTGCTTGGTGTTTGCTTTAGAAAAATTTAGATCTTATTTGATGGGCATGAAAGTGATAGTTTATTAAGATCATGCTACTCTTAGGTATTTAATGAATAAAAGAGATGCCAAACCGAGGTTAATTAGATGGGTTTTGTTGCTACAAGAATTTAATATTGAAGTAAAAGACAAGAAAGGTAATTATTTGACTAACCACGGTTTTCCTAAAGGGTATAGTAGATCCCAAAAGGACAAGTTGAAAAGTGATGCCAAATATTATATTTGGGATGATCCATATCTCTGGAGGCTATGCTCAAGCTAACATCATTGTTGCTAGATTTGGCACTTCTAAAGCAATCATCAGTGACAGAGGTACACATTTTTGCAATTGAGTGGTGGAGGCCGTATTCAAGAAATATGGTGTTACACATCGAGTCTCTACTGCTTATTACCCGTAAATGAATGGGCATGCTGAGGTGTCGAACCAAATTATTAAGGGCATCTTGGAGAAAATTGTCAATCCAAACCGCAAAGATTGGAGTACACGTCTAGACTATGCACTATAGGCTCACAGAACCGCCTATAATACTCCTTTAGGTATGTCACCTTATCGTGTCGCGTATGGTAAATCTTGTCATCTTCCTGTTGAGATTGAACACAAGGCCTTTTGGGTAGTGAAAGAGTGCAATATAAACTTTGAAGAAGTCGGACAACAACGAAAATTACAAATTCAAGAGCTTGAGAAGATTCAAAATCACGCCTTTGAGAATGAAGTGATATGCAAGGCTAAATCCAAAGCTTTTCATGATAGCCAACTTGTGCACAAGAACCTCAAGGTGGATTAAAAGGTACTTCTTTTCGATTCAACTTTCAAACTTTCTGCAGGACAGCTTAGATCGAAGTGGATTGGACCTTTTGTGGTTGTTCACATTTATTCTCATGGTGCTGTAGACATACAGAGCCTTGAATTAGGTAATATTTTTAAGGTAAATGGGCAACGCCTGAAACCATTTTATAAAGGTTTTGTATCGTGTTCAGTTGATGTTGATTATGTTTATGAACCTTGTTACAACTGAGTGTAGCCTAAGTCCAGCTATTACGACGTTAGAGAAGCGCTTCTTGGGAGACAACTCAAGGTTTTTATTTTTGTTTTATTATTTTTAGTTGTTTTTGTTGCTTGATTGATCCAACTAATCTTGTGCCTTCATGATTTAATTTATATTTTTTGAGGATTTAACGGCATTTGTTTTGGAGATTGGTTGTGTTTTACGATATATCGTTCCCCTTCACAGATGGTGGCATCTTCCTCATCCTCTGCCTCATCTGACAGGAACAGCGACCTCGAGGTCGTCTTTACCCAAAGCCATGCCTCTCCTTTCATGACACTCCATGAAGCCTGTTGGAGAATTTTTGGTTTATGCTTTGGTTGAGTTTGGAGAGTGAAAAAGAGTTGAAATGAGAGAGAAAACAACACCAAGATTTATAGTGGTTCGGCCAACTCGATGCCTACGTCCACTACCTAAGTCTCACTTAGGATTTCCACTATATCGAAGATTGAATCCGGCTCAATCCAAAAAAGTCTTACAGCAAGGTTGATTGTGGCCACACCTTTAAGGCTAATAAGGTTGATTACGGCTCACCCCTCCAAAGCCAATAAGGTTGATTACAACCCATCCCTTTAAAGCCTACCCAAGGTTGATTCCTTGCTAAAACCTTTAAATCCATACAGTGTTGTTTTCTCTAGATTCACAACAAACATTTCCCCACTCTCAAAATGAATACAAAAATATGAAAGCTCTATGATAGGAGTACATGTATTTTATTGAAGCTCTTGATCTTCTCTCTAGTTTGAATTTGTGTTTTAGGTTGATGGACTAATCAAAATGTTTGGGACTTGAAACCATATTATCATCCATGTTTTTATGCCCTTCCTTGATGTATTTATAGTTTTTCTAAGCCACATAACTGTTGGTGGAGAGAAACTAGCCGTTGGAGTGCATTTAATGTTGTTTCTGCAATTTGGAACACTTTAACGTATGTTATGCAATGCTAACGTACGTTGATCATCATCCAACCCAAATAACGTACATTAAGCGTGGGCACAACGCATGTTATAAACTAACTTCCAGGACTTGACATACTTTAAGCGTGGGCATGCTAAGTGACTTTTAGGGCTTATTTTGCTACTCCAATCTTTCCAACGTGTTTAACTTCAATTTTTGGCTTTTGTACATCATCAAAACATAGAAGAATCTTAATGTTGACCACACATGATCTAACAAAGCCGAACCTTCACAACATCGCTCTTCCCTAATCTCTGTCGTTAACCTTGCTGAACAATTTGAGGTAGAACTTCCTGAACCCACAGTCCAGTCCTCTAAACATAAAAAGAGCTACAACAAGCTCAGGTGACGTGTTCAGAGAAACAATGTTGATGCTACTAACCTCAGTTTTAATAATCCCAGTGATCGAGCTAGGCGCAAAGGTGAGTACTATGCCTATTTGCCCACTCTAAACTGTTAGTGTCGATGTGCTAGAATATTTCAATTAGGGGGTACGGTTTGTTAATTTGGTACACGTCGTAAATTTGCAACTTTTTTTGACCTGTGAATTGCCCACCTACTATGAACTTGTTTATGAATTCTAAACATCTTTCAAGTTCAATGTGAATGCAGATTCAGACATGACTACACCTGACACAGTACAATTCTGACTGGCTGGTAAGTATATTTCTATGACTATTACTGCTTTGGCCATGCACTTGATATGGTCAAGGAATCACAGGTTCATTCTAGTGAGTTTTTGACTTTTTATTGTGATTTTCCTACTGACTTCAATGCTCAAGAATATTATGCACAGATTTCTACAGATTCGCACCCTTATGATCCTCACACTTCGAAAGCTAATACACTTAGGGATCCAGTGCACTGGATTTTTCAGAGATTTTTAGCACTTAATTTTGCAGGTTGCGTTGACAACATAAATATCCTTTCTTGAACTAAACTGTTTTTCATATGGTGTGCAGAGAATCGCCTTAAGGTTAACACTGGCTATTTTCTTCTTAATCAACTTCAGTTTATCGTCGGCCAATTGGCTACTAAAAAGAATAATTTAATTTTAGGCCTACTTATAACTCACCTTGCTAGACACTTAGGTGTTTTACTTGAAGCTAACTCAGTCTTAACCGAAACTACTTTTTATCAAAGTCTTGGATTTCCATGCATTTTGTAGGATGCATATCATTAGGCGCAGGACCTGACCGATATGAATTCTTACCGCCTGTGGGTGAAGTTGTTGTGGCACCACCAAGCCAAACTGTTGATAAGTGTCATCAATGCATGGAAGCTCGCCAAAAATGCATGGAGCACCTCTTGGAGTCTCTCGCTACTTCTGTGAAGAGGCTTGATAGGTTCATGGATAACTTCACCAAGCGTTCACCACGTGCCGATGATTAGTCACCACCACCATCGACCCACCAGAGAAGCTTTTCTTTCAACTCTCTCACTTTTTAATTTTTGTTGTCTTTAATTTTTATACATTGAGGACATTGTAGATTTTAAGTGTGGGAGGGGATTCGTGATTGTTGTGTTTGTGATTTTATGTTTGTTTTATAGTTGTTTGCGATTTTTCCAATTTTTTGTGATTTTTCAACTTTTTGTGGTTTATTTTGTTTGTCTCTCACGTAGTTACATGGTTTGCATGCACATTTTGTCTTTTCTTCATGTATTTTCAATATTGTATTTCATGTTTTCATGACCATGATGTAACTGTGTTGCATATGTTTTACATTTTGTGTGCTCATGTTTAATTCCGGTTTACATTTTGTGTGTTGCATATATGATTTTCCTACTGACTTTTTGCAATGTTTTGATGCAAGTTTGTCCTTAAAAATTGAATAATTTGAAATTTTAGGAGTTTTAAAGTTCAATGTCCCTCATATACCCATTGGTGTAAAAGCTTGGATTTCTATGCATTTCAATTTCAGGATTAAACAGCCCTTAGTAATAGAGCCATAATGGATTCCTAGTTGGATTCATACACAAGCCCATGTGAGAATTTCAATGCATAAACACTTTATTTTCTTGATGTGTGATTTATCATTCATAGTAGGCCCCTACTAGGATTTGTCATAGAGTGTGTTTCGAAGACCACACTAGTTAATTGAGATATTGAAACGATGAAATGCATTGTTTGTTAACCCTTTGTGTTATTCTTTTTCCTTTCGTATCTACCTTTTTACATTTTTCCATTGTTTACCTCTTTTGAGCCTTGGAGTTTTTCTTTGTTTTAAACCCATTTTAACCAATTCCCATTTTGTTCAAAACTTTCAACACTTGAACCCTTAAGTTGAGAGATTTTTTTTGTTAGTGATATTTTGCCAAGATAATTTATATGTTAATGCTTTGGTTTACATTGATAATAGACATGTCTTAGATATGGTTTTGTGCTTATATTGTCAAATAGATGTGGTTGCCCAGTTTTGTTATGTATGTATGCCAATATGACGTTTTATTTCAAAATAAAAAAAGAAAGAAAGAAAGAAAAAAAAAACAGAAAAAGAAAAGAAAAAAAAAAGATATATGTGATGAAAAGTGATGGAGTAAAGCAAAGTCGTTTATAGGAATTTGTTTTCGGCAGCCTTGTCTTATTAAGCATAGACATGTATTTATTTGGTTTGCATTAACTTGGTCGATGCATGTTGATGTCAAGCATCACTAGGGTTTGTTGAGTTTTCTCTCAACTTATTAACTTTTGTATTTATCCTCATTACAAGCCAAGTTAAAGTCCTTTTTTTATCCGTGTTTTGGTTAAGTTTCTAAGTGGTTACGATTTGATTGTATGCCAACTTTTGGAAAGATTTGCTATGGGTGAGTTTGAGCATTAAACACTTACACCTACTTTGAGAGATAGAATGAAACTTGTGAGGTTGTGAATTTGACTCTCTTTTGAGGGCATTACTAGTGTGGAGATAATCTTTTAAGATTTTCAGTTATCCTGACAATAGTTATGTCTTTTCTTGAATTTTTTATACATATCGATGCGGGTGCTACACTATGTGGTGGTAATAGGGGTGATTGGAGTTTGAGGTTCTTAATTATTTTAAGTTATAGAATACTTAAGGACAAACATTATTTAAGTGTAGGGATATTTGATAAGTTGTATTTTAAGCATGATTTATGTTGCATTTAGTGTATGTTTTTGCATTATAAATTGTTATTATTCATTTATTTTTATGTTTTTATGCTTATTTGGTATTTTAGGTGAGATATTAGTGGAATATGAAGATTTGGAGACGTTTCTGCACATTTCAGTTCGAAACTGCATTTCTGCGTGACTACGCTATAGTTGACGCACGTTGACCAAGTTTGACCACCTCCATTGGGCCGCTTGCTGCACTGTTGACCATGTTTTTAGAGCCTTGTGGACACCTTAGAGGGTTGCTAAGTCAGATTTACTATTGGATCAAAACAATACTTATTGTTAATATTTTTATTAGCCATTTTTTAGAGGATTCTAGGTTTTCTTATTTTGGACACATATATATACCTTGTCACCTAGTATTGGCGGCTCTCTATCCACTTTTCATCCTCATTCACTCATATTGGAGGCAGCCGCCATTCTCTCTCTAGTTTTTGGTGTTCTTTCCTCTAGCATGTGTAACTAGATCTCTTACTAGTTAAGGTATTTCGAAGTCCAATCCATTGATGTTGCGAAACTCTTATTTTAACTTTTATTAATCAATTCAAGTATTTATTCAGTTTCTGTTCTTGAGTTCTTTTATTATTATTTTGATTGATTGATAGACAAGGGCTCGTTAGTTGATTGATTGTTTAATATATTGTTGTTCAAAGTTAATGGTGCGTCACATTAATCTTGATATAGGTATCAAATAATGTAAATTTATGTGGTTTGGGCATTGTTCATTGTTATGAAATTGAGTAATCTAGTTTAAATGAATAGCGGCGTTTTCAGTTTCACTGGCTAGGAAAGAGGTCCCTTTAATTTGTACTACTGTCATAGATTAAACTCTGTCAAGACGTTCCATGGGTTGTCTAGTGGTTAGGGAAATAGTCTGCAGGGCGTCTCGGGACTATTGAACAGGTAAGAAGGGATTTGTTAATTAAGTTAGTCACTGTTAACTATAACTCTGTCTGCTTGAATGCTTAATATTCATCTTTTGTGTCTGTGATCGACTGATTGGATTGAACGGAGAAGTACCTTAGTTGGGTTTTTACTACTATTGAATTTTTGTCATTTTTATTCTTGCTGTTTTATTTCTCTAATGCGAATTTACAGTCTCTGTTTGCTTTTAAATTTCGACTTCAACCTCACTTTCATTCATCCAATTTACTTTTTATTTTTTGGCAATTAAAAAATATTTTTTCGGTCTCTGTGGATCGACTTTGCTCACTGCTTTACTCACATTTTACTGTTTTGAGCATGTTAATATTATTTTGATCGGTTGACACCTTATCAAAGCATGTCAACATGCCCTTATTGGCAGAATCATGTTGCAAAAAGGGGATACCCTATGGAAGCTTATTGACTTGAAACATAAGTTATCAGGAGTTTGGAACATCAAAACCAACTGGAAGCTTATATCTTTTGGCCGTGGTTTTTATCAGATAATCCTACCATTGGCAGCGGAGAAATCTCAAATTTTGTCTAGAGGGGCACTAGCATTAAAACCTGGGATGCTAAGACTACAACAATGGACTTCAAATTTTGATCCTGAGGCTCAAAAGTCGGCCACAACACAATTGTGGGTTCGATTTTACAGATTACCCTGGGAATACTGGCATCCTCAGCTTATAACTGACATTACGAGAAAGGTGGACATTCCACAAAAAATCGATTCCAGCACCATTGAGGGAGACTTTAATCACTATGCAAGAGCTCTAATAGAAGTGGATTTATCTGTGGATGTGCCCAACCAGCTTCTTATGGAAAGATCGGGTAAGAGCTTCTTCATTGATGTCGCTTATGAAAACTTACCAGAATTTTGTTCTTCCTGTTGAAATATTGTTCATTCCTTAGTAAATTTCCAGATGAATAAGACGCAGTTGATAAAACACATTCCATCAGGAAGACTGAGGTAGCTCCGAAGCTTGCTAATAAATGGATTCCTAAAGTGCCTATGGAAGTACCAATGTCTAACGCTTTTAATTCACTTCATCCGAACCATGAGTAGTCACCGGTCCTCGCTGCAGCACTAGTTGTAGCTGGAGACCCGGTGCTTGAATCAGTTGACCGAATTGATGTTGAATTGAAAAATATTAATGTGGCTCCAGTCAGTAGTCTTGACCCAACTTCCTTATAAAAAGCGAATAATTCTGAACAACCAATTAATATTCAGCATATAAATCTGGCTTCGCCAGCACTGGATCAGACTACCGTTGTCCACTCAGAATCTTGGGCTGATCAGGCAGAACTAGAAGAGGGTGAATGGCAGGAAGTTGTTTCTAAGAAGAAAGCCTCTGGTGGAAAATCACAACGTAGAGTCACTCTTTCAAAGAGAGCCTCTAGAAAGCCAAATCGTCTTAACCTATGAAGATTATTGGAACTGTAGAGGGATTGGAATCATGCTACTTAGCGGGTTCTCAGGAATTTTTGCCTTTCTTATTCTCTAGATTTTTTTGTGCTTGGCCAAACCTATGGTGGAATTTACTTCTATTTCAGCCTCTTTTTGGAATGACGTCAACATGAATTTGGTGGCGACGAATACAAAACCTCTACCTACTATTTGGCTTTTTCGCTGAACTGATTTTGTTATTAACAAATCTATTGTTTTTGATGAGCAGGTGATTTCAGTGGAAGTCACAATTACCTCTACGATTCATAGGTTGTTGTATATGCCATTGTTTGGGCAAATAGAAGAAGATTATTATGGGATCTGGTACGGGACAATCACACCAATTATCCTTCTCAATGGGCTATTTTTGGTGACTTCAATGATGTCCTTGGAGTGCATGAGAAAAAGGGGGGGCCTGGTAGCAAAGCCATGTCTTGATTTCAAGTCTTTCATTGAAGATTGTGGACTTGTGGAAATACCAACGACCGGTGCTAAATATATGTGGTCTAAAGGTGGTAGAAGAGTTGATCGTGTTCAGAGCAGGTTGGATAGGGGATTATGTTCTATGGCCTTTCTTACGTATTAGAGTCGACTGTCATGTGCGTTTTTGGCTAGGCATCATTCTGACCACTGCCAGCTCCTGATTTCATGCTATTTGGAGTCTTCAGTGCCTAAAGCATCCTTCAGGTTTCAATCGATGAGGACCACCCACCATAGTTTATATGATTATATCTAAGATAGTTGGCAACAAGTTCCTACTCTAGACAATCCTATGCTTACAGTCTCCAATAAACTTAGAGTGATTTATAAGAAGTTGAAAAACTGGAATAAAACTATCTTCGGAGATCTGAATAATAACATAAAGGTTGCTCGTTTGAGTCTTGATCATATTCTAGCCGATATTGCAGCTAATGGACTCAATCCAGAGCGCCATAATAATGAGATTGCAGCTCATGAAAGGCTAGAGTTTCATTTGCAATAGCCAGAGATCTTCCTTTGGGATAAAAGACGAGTTAAATGGTTGAAGGCCAGGGGTAGAAATTCCACTTTCTTCCATCGTGCTGCAACTCGGCGCCAAGCTAGAGCCAAAATCAACTGTTTGAATGTGGAAGGCCAAGTAACTTTTGATCCACAGACTGTCAAGCAACATATTATCTCTTATTATCAACAGCTTTGTTCGGTGGATACTGCAGCCATATGCAATATTATTCCCAATGTGGTAACTAATCAGGAGAATCTGGACCTCACTAAATGCTCACTGAAGAAGATATTTGTTTCTGTTTGCGCCATGGATGTAGATAGTGCTCTCGGACCTGATGGATTCACTGGATTATTTTTTAAGGTGTATTGGGATATTGTTCGAGATGATGTCTGTTAAGCTATTCAATATTTTTTTGCTAAGGGCTGCGCGTCGGGTGGCCTAAATTCTAGCAATTTGGTGCTTATTCCGAAGGTACCTGAAGCCTCCAATGTCACTGATTTCAAGCCTAATTTTGTTTTCAAAGTTATCACTAGGATTATAACATCTTGACTTGCGATTATTGCTACCAGGATTATTTCTCCTACTCAATTTGGGTTTTTAAAGGAGAGATCTATAACGGACTGTATTGCCTTGGCCTCTGAGGGAGTTAACATTCTTGATAGGCGAAGTTTCGAGGGAAACATGACTTTCAAAGTGAATATAAAGAAGGCTTTTGATGCTATGAGGTGGTCTTTCGTTATTTTGGTTCTGAAAGCTTTTGGTTTTTCTGAAGTATTCCTCAAATGGATATATGTCATTTTTCATTCAGCTAAGCTCTCTATTCTGATTAATGGAGAGCCTTGTGGCTACTTTTCCTGCTCTAGAGGCGTATGTCAGGGACATCCACTATCCCCATTGCTATTCTGTTTAGCGGACGATTATCTAAGTAGAAAGTTGACTTCTTTGGTAGGAACATAGTTCAAGAGAGCCTTAGATAGAACCTGTATATTCCGTGCACTGGCTTTGCAAAAGATCATAATACAAATCAAGTATTTATTTCGGCAAACTTGTCACACAGAGAAGAGCTTTACAGCTATAGGAGAGGTCATGTATGAAACGAGGCTTATTTCCTTCTATTTATTTGGGAGTTCCACTTTTTGTAGGAGCAGCAAGACGAAGATGGTTGCAGCCTATTGCTGACCATATTGTTTCAAAATTTGCTAAATGGAAAAGGGACACATTATTTCAAGCTGGTAGACTGACACTTATACAGTCAGTCATAACGAGTTCCTTGCTCCATACTTTTGCGGTTCACAAATGGCCCAGCTGTTTGATTAAAGTGGTTGAGAAAAGCATGAGAAACTTCTTGTGGACAGGTTCGATCATTGGAAAAAAATTAGTTGCACCTTCGTGGAAACATTGTTGTCTTCCTATCTCCGAGGGCGGATTGGGTCTCAAGCAGTTAACTATACTAAACAAAGCAATGCTCAGCAAGATTACATGGGGAATGATCTCAGGTACTTCTCGATGCACAGTCTATGTACAATTGCGCTATTTGCATGGCAATGGCGAAATCAAAGATACAGCGAAGTTCATTGATGCTAAACTAAAGGAACATGCTTTTTGGCTCTTGGGTGATTGTACTACAGTTAGCTTCTGGTACGGTCAATGGCTTGTGCCTTCAGTTGCATAACAATTTTGACTAACAACGAGGAATTTGCCGGGTTCAGTTGCAGATTGTAGACTGTATGGCAATTGGCATCTTCTTGGGCCTTTTGTTGTGGCATATCCATGGCTAGCTAATCAGATTTTCACGGTCTCTTTTCTCAAAGAACCTGATGATAGGCGTGTTTGGACATCAACCAGTGAGGGTACTCTAACTACTAAGGTTGCCTATAATACATGGAGAACAAAAAGGCCTGAGCGACCTCTCTACAAGCAGCTCTTTTGCCCCTTCATTCCCCCTTCTAGGTCGTTGACATGTTGGAAAGCATTGTGCAATAAGTTTCCAACGGAAACTGACCTTGCATCGCGGGCTTTCTCCTTCCGTCGATGTGTCTACTATGTAAGTTTGACTTGGAATCTTATACTCATTTGCTATTGCATTGCAAGTTTGTGGATGCTACTGGAAGGTTGTGGGTGATTTGTTTGGGTTTAAATTTGGCAAACATGAATCTCTTGAATCATTTTTGGAGGAAGCCTTATGGAAGAAATTTAGTTCACAAATATTTGCGCTTTGCAAGAAGGCCTTGTTCACCATGATTTGGCTTCTTTGGAAAACTAGAAATCAAGCCATTTTTGAAGAGGTTGATCCCAACATTCATTTGTTTCTTCGCAAAATTTGGAATGCAATTCGGGAATGTAGCATCTTCAACATTGGCAATATGCAAAATTCAGTCTCCAAATTGCATACTTTGAAACAGCTAAACATTCAATCTACTCCACCAAAGGCTATGAATATTATTGCAGTGAGACGGCAGCCTCCACTAGCTGGATGGGTTAAAGTCAATACTGATGGCTCTTGTGTTCATGCTGAAAGCTTATCAGGTGCCAGAGGGGTCTTTCGCAACCCATGCGGTTTTGTCTTAGGATGTTTTGCCTTCCCTATTGGATCTTTCCTTGCTTTTGAGGCGAAGCTACATGCTGCAATTTTTGCGATAATGCAAGCGTGGATTAAGGGCTGGCATAGGTTATGGTTGGAGAGTGACTCTTCTTATGTGGTTCATCTATTTAAGAGCCGAACTAAGACCATATCATGGGAGCTGTAGGTACAATGGTCGGAATGTCTTCATTTACTAAACCAGATGCGGGTGGTCGTATCTCATGTCGACAGGGAAGGTAATGGGGTTGCTGATAAGCTGGCTAATCATGGACGATCGGCTACCGAAACACTTTGGTGGCACTCTTTTCCCTTTTTCTGTGGCTCTATAGTCTATGATGATCTTAATATGTCAAAGCATTTTTGTTTTGTCTTGTAGTTAGCTCTTTGCTAGATTTTTTGTAGCCTTTTTGGCAACATTATTTTTTTTTTCTATTAATAAATAACGAGCTCAGGAAAATAAAAAAATCACAGAAAGATGTCAACCTAATTGAGATGTTCCTGTTACGATTATTGAGACGGAGCAAGTATAATAATTGCACAAATTAAAAGAATACCGCTGGTGGAAGTTAAGTGGTTAAATTCTCACTTGAATTTAAGTTCTCATTGCAATAGTAGTTTTAGTAGCTGAAAAGCTAAATTGCAAAATGTCCAAACAAGTGGCGATCTGTCGGTTTACGTATTTCCATGGACCATTCATGATAAGTAATGAGTGAAGCAAGACTATCAGGCTATTCTTGCGTTTACTACAGCTATTAAACACATTTCTACTGTTATTAACTATTTGAGGAATGTTAAGGGCACTTTTTTAACAATTTTTTTCTTGTATTGGTTATTAAAATCTCTCCCTCTTTATTCTTCTCTTTGTCATATTTTCTGTCTCCATTAATATATTTTTTTTTCTCTTTCCATTCTATGCTTTTTCTCTCTCTCTTTAATTGATTATTTTGTATTCCTCTTTTATTATTTTTCACTTTTCTCTCCCTTCTTCTTTTACTTAATATTTTTTCCGTTTCAATTTAATAAGTACTAATTATTTTTTATATAAATTAGAAAATAATAATTTTAATAGTTAAAATTATTTAATTTTATATAATTTTTTTTATTTTTATACTTTGACTAATTGTATGTATAATTAATGAATTTGTTAAAACAAAGATTAAATAAGGGTAAATTTATAATTTCGTTAATAATAAATACAATAAAAAAGAAAAATGTGTTTATGTTTTGAGACATCTAAAATAGAAAGTACACCTATCAAATTGAGACGGAGGGAATAAATAATATATATATATATATATATAGTCATATAAAAAAAACGCAATTTCTTCAGCATAATAAAAATTCTGTGTAATTATTGGACCTTTACAATTTCGTCGCATAACAACACAGAATATATTTTTATATGACCAATAATAATTTCCAACAATTACAAAGAATTTTTATTATGTTGCAGAAATTGTGTTGATTTTTTTATATGACCAATATATATATATTACCAATGTTATTATTTTGGAAAATTGAGGGAAAAAAAGAAAGAACAAGGGTAATGTAAAAAATGATAGAAGAAACAAATTATTTATTAAATAAAAGAAGATGGGAGATAAAAGTGAAAAATGATAAAAGAGAAATAAAAAAGACCAATCAAAGAGAGAGAGAGAGAGAGAGAGAGAGAGAGAGAGAAGCATAGAATGGGAGGAGAGAAAAAAAAAACATATTAATAGAGATAGAGAAAACGTGGAAAAGAGGAGAACAAAGAGAAAGAGAGAGAATTTTTAATGACTACTCTAATAACCATATTAAGTAGTAACAAATATAAATCTTGACAGCTGAACCAAACAGAGTCATAGTTTTCAACACAAATTCATCCAGCCATCTTCATTTTTAGTTCTAACACTAAAATGTACTGCATAAACTCTAGCTGCTCATATGCATCATTTTCTTTGTTTGACGAAAGAAATTTCCCTTCAATCTTTTGATTACTGGTATCAATATCCCAAGTCAAGTGTCGCGCAAAATGGTATTTTCCCAATACATGGTTTAGGGTATTTCAAGAATTAGTTCCTGCAAATGTTCCTATGAGTTCAAATATCAATCTTTTTTTTTTACAATACATTTTATTTACTCTAATAATCGAACTCTTGACCGTATATTGCTAAAGTTTAAATACAAAGCTAGTCACGTCCTAGTGAATGCTTGTTTACAGGCAGGTTCACGAGTGTATTATCCTCTATTGTCCTGTAAACATCCTGCCACGTGATTGTAATTTGTACAAAGTCCTCTGTGACCCAAGTTCGACCGTGTCAGAGCAGGACTCGACAACTTTAACATATGCAGACGTGATCTTGAACGATTCATAAACATTAAAACAATAATTATTAACAAAACCAACTAGCAAAGTTCATATAATGTTTTGTTCTTTCTAAATGAGAGAATCGCCTTTCTTAAAACAGCGACTCAATTTCCAGGATTCACATACATCAATATTTTATTATCTTATCATTAAATTTTATACTAAAAATATGACGCAAAATTCTTGTGCAAATACAAAGACTAAAAAAGAAAAAACTAATTTCCAAATTAAAAATTGAAAAATATCGAAGCTTCTGGCCCTGCAAATTGCAAGGTAGTGGGGGCAGAGGTCAATGGCTTGGTTTCAATAGCATTCATAAACCTTAACTTCCTCGGAGAAGTAAAAAAGATAAGCTGAAATCAAAATGACCTATTATCATTGCAATAGATGTGTGAAGTTTTCAATTCTGAATTAACAGAAGATGGGATCAAAGTTTCATGTTCTGATGTTTCCATGGCTAGCATATGGCCACCTCATTCCCTTTCTTCACCTAGCAAACAAGCTTGCTGAAAGAGGCCTTCAAGTCTCCTTCATACTCCCCGAATCAGCACTGCTTAAACTACACCACCTCAACCACCATCCTCACCTCATCCACGTCTTCCCTCTCGTAGTTCCCCGCGTCGACGGGCTTCCTCCTGCAGCCGAGACTACCTCAGATGTGGCAACACCTGAACAGGAAAGTTATCTCCTTTCGGCTTTTGACTAGACACAGGATCAAGTTCTGTCCTATGTGTGCAGCCTGAAGCCTGATTTGGTCATACACGACCTCTTGGCCTACTGGGTTCCTTCAGTTGTTCGAGAGAGATTAATCAGGTGCAAGTTGGTGTGCTACATTTTGGTGGCTACCCCGGCAGGAGGATTCCTTGCCTCGTCAAGAAAGGTCCTACAAATAACTACCTCAATGTTTGTGGAAGAGTACTTGTTGAAGACGACTCCAGGATTTCCTTCTTCAAGAATTAGATTAACCCGTGACGAGGCCTTGAAAGCTTCGAATATTTTGTGGAAACTGGGTGATGGGGTGTCTTTTCGTGAGCGACTGAATCGCTGTATTGAAGACAGTGATGCTATTGCCTTGAGGACTCGTCACGAAGTAGAGGGTAAGTTTTGTGACTATATTGCAGAGCAGTATGCGAAGCCTATGCTCCTGACAGGACTGGAACTCCCACAAACCACAGTTTCTGAAAAGCCTGACGAGAAATGTTCTAATTGGCTTGACAAATTCGAGGCTGGTTCAGTCATGTATTGCGCATTTGGTAGCCAAACAACTCTCCAAAAAGACCAGTTTCAGGAATTAGTTCTTGGGTTGGAGTTAACTGGCCTGCAATTTCTGGTGGCACTGAAACCGCCACTCGGCTGCAAAACAGTGGAAGACGGGTTTGGGGAGAGGGTTGAAGGAGGGTGGGTTCCCCAGCCTCTGATACTAAACCACCCTTCTACAGGTTGCTTTGTGACTCATGGTGGCAGTGGCTCCATGTGGGAGGCCTTGCTTAGTGACTGTCAAATCGTGTTGATGCCATCGGGTAGAATTGATCTAATCTGTGGGGAAAAATTAATGGTGGAAGAACTGGAGGTTGCTGTGGAGGTGGAGAGAAATGAGAAGTGGTGGATTGGAAAGGAAAGCTTGTGTAAAGCCAACAAATTGGTTATGGATAAAGACGGTGTTGTTTCAGCTAATTTGAAGACCAAACATGGAATTCTGAGAAACGAACTCTCCAATGGTACTCTTCAGGAAAATTACATTGACAGGTTCATCCTAAGTCTGCATCAGGTTTTGGATTCTCAAGCCTAAACTAAAGCCTTCCGCTGTTTTTTTTTTTTTTGCCGATTTCTGCAACATGTGTTGAGAATGCTATACAAGTCTATTTCAGAGAAAACATTTAATTGATTTTGGCATTACTAGGATTAATCCACTATTCAAAGTCTGATTATTCTTGCGAATTTCAAACTTGTAACAAAATATCTTAAGCTTGTAACTTAAACATGAAAGTGGAGCATTCACCCACAGGAAATGAGTTATCACATGTATACCGATTCCCCTGTCCTCTCTTATTGCAGTATCCTGGATAGCTCCACGTGAAAAATTCCACTTTGTCATGAGTAAAGAGCCCAGCTTGGCTTGCCAGTTCCTCAATCTTCCACTTGTTAAATGGATGAGTTGTCTTGTGAGTAACATGAACTTCTCCATTAAATGACAACATTTTAGCTGCATTCTCTAAGAACCCTTTCACCAGTTTTTGGTGTCTCCTGAAAAAACATTATACAAAACACAATTTTAATCAACCACTTTAATTTTCACTGATATGTTCTAAAAGAAATGGACTCCTCAATGATTTATCTTACCGAATTTGGAAAGGAGTATGCTCTCGCAATATTAGAGTTGCATGTGGAAAGTCAAGGATTATTCGGTCAAAATTATGATGAAGAAGAGGGTGCTGGCTCATTGTATGTGCATCAACTTGATGTATAATGATGCATCCTCGGTCCTTGAGTTTTTTCAGATGTCTTGCTGCCTTTGAATACTTCTGCTCTAGTTCCTCTATGCATTTGACATACAATTAGCATCATCCAACAACGCGTAAATATTCAAAACTACTGCTATTAGGATCTCTCCAGAATTAAAGAGTCGAGAGTTTGATCAAAATGCAACAAAATAAATTATTAGAACAACACAAACTCTGCCCCTCAATGCATCAAACAGAATCCATGTTTGTGCAGCAATGCATAGAACATAACAAAAACATTACCTTTGGAGTCAAGAGAAGTGGCAACCATGTTGGCAGCAGAGCCGAAGGCTCAAGCTAGGCATGCAGAAAAAGAGAAGTCACCTTCTGCCACTAGCAATATCTTGTGGGAGCTGCTATAATGCTTTATCCATTTCTCCTCTTTTTCCATTCCACTCCCCATTTCCATTTACTTTCAAAGCTACTACTAATAGTTTAGTGTTCTATGCTCTGTTCTTGGTATATATACACCACATGTTCGGGCTCCTAATCATCTGATTAAAAGCTCAAATGTTATTAATGGTAATATAATCCTGAAGAGTTAATTGTTTATTTTGAATGTTTTCTTGTTATTAGCAATATTGGTTATCCAATTTATTGACGTTCAAGAGGCGCTGTAAACATGAACGAGGACATTGGAGAGCTGTGTAGTCTGTAACTGTTACTCCATAAATGAAGCTTCTATTCCCAAAGGGACGCCTTCTATCTTAGAGGAATGATCCTCCAGTTGATGTTGATAATTTGATCTTGGGTTTATGATGGCTTTCCAATATTCCTTTTTTGTGTTTTGGTCGTTTGGATTTGATTAATTTGGCATTCTGTGTCCAAATTTTGGTTTGATCTTTGAGAATGCGTTTAATGATTTTTTTAATCATTATATAATAAAATTAATAGCTCCACTTGTAAATTTAATCTTTTAGCTTTCTATCTTAAAAACTTAATAGTTAATTATATTAATAACTTTATCAAAATAATAGTAATGATTTTATACACTTCAAAATAATTTATACAAACAATCAATGTCTCTTTTCACCTCTTTACAACACTTCAACTTCTCACTTTTCTTTCGATTATCAAAACTGTGTTTTCATATTTAAATTTGACTAAGTTTTTTTCTATAAAAAGTATACACATTCAAATTTTTATGTGCCAACTCTAATATGTTATGATTTATTTATGTACGCAATTGTGTATTTTAACGTCAACTTTTTTTCTTAATATAATTGAAATTGACTGTTTTTCATGAAAATAATGTAGAGTTGGCTCTATTTTGTCTGTATTTCCAATGATATCAGTGTGCAAAACTTCACTCTCTCTAGTAGCCCAATGAACACAATTTCACACATTCTACTTAGTCTTCCCCCAGAACAAAACTGTAGTTGCTGACTTGTCAGTGAACAGATTAACAAGACACATATAACCCAGAAATATGGAGGACAGAAGTGTAAACTTCATTCATATTTCTAGTTGATCAAACAAAGAACTACCCTCAGCCCTTAAAAGACCTGGATTCTTCAAAAAAATTCAGAGATTAACACTGATTAATCTGGTTAAAGAAGAAAGGCCTTAGAGCAGATGCCATGACTGTACAAATGCAGACCGAAACCAACCAACAAAATTTCATTCTTTATACCTCTAAACAGACTTTACACCTACACTCCCCAAAATCTCTTGGACTTCTTCATCGACTAAGATCTACCCAAGCTGAGAAAACATTATATCACTATCAATCAAAACGTTGCTTCGTCGTTTCTATCAACTTTATCAGAGGACAAAGGCAGAAAGCCTCATATTTACAGTGGAATGAGGCATCCTCTTCCGAGACAACCGGAACAAGGACGCCATCCCGGAAAACAAATATCGGGTCAAGTCCAAACTGGCTTTGCGTAGAGTTATTTACTTTTGCAGGATCTGGGGAGTTAACTTTTGCGGTTAAATATTCGTCCAATGGGTGGTGACAATCACATTCCATTGGAATGATTGAACAATTCTCTGAACTCTTGCAATAGCATTTAGGCATGTCTTGAATTTCAGGATCTCCGTGTGTACGGTTAAAATCAACTGAGCAGCTAATCCTCCCGGAAAAATCAACTTTTCCTACTGCCGATAGAAGATTCACTAACAATGACGCAACGGCATCATGTACGTCTTCTGCTGTGTAATGACTGTCTTTCAATCTCAGATCACGAATAAGCATTTTCCGGATCATAAAGTGTAGGGCATGGAGGCATCCAGAGCAGCAGCGGTATGAACACATGACTCCAGAGCCAGCGGAACTTGAGCTAGTATTGCTTAGGAACGAAATATCTTCCACATACTCACTACGATTAGGATGAGCATCAACAGAATCATTTCTTGCATTGGTTGCAAACGAGCCATTACCCACATTGCAAGACTGATGCGGAACAGAGAATCCATTTGGATCACTGAAACCAGATAGACCACTCCGTGCAAAGACAACAGGTTCAGTAAATGGAAACCCATTGGACTTTTTCAAGGAATCACAACTTTGACCCAAAGCTGCAAGATTTTCAGTTTTTTCTGGCTTACATTCTGTTGAAGCTGTCCCATTCTGATCATTTGCAATACCATCAGCTAATTGGAGTTTCACATTCTCAATATGCTCATTTATAATGGTACCATGATGACTGATACCATTCTCATGCTGCTCATCAAAATTCCTATTATGTTCATTCTGAATAGTATCTGCAAACTGAGGGACAGCATTCCCATTCTGCTGATCATAATTCCTGATCTGCTCATTTGTAGTATGATCAAGCATCTGAACATTCCCATTCTGCTCTTTTATACTACTATCGGCCAAGTGACTGTCACCATTCCCACTCTGTTCATCAAAACTCCTGTTTGGCTCTTTTGCAGTACTAAAAGCCAATTGACTCTCAAAATTCATGTTCTTCTCTTCAGGACTCTTATTCAGCTCATTTCTAATGCTACCATCCAAATGAACGTCAGCATTATCCAGATTGGTTTGACCACCAATCTTCTGCAAAGACCCATCTACAGTTAGTGAAGGTCTAGAATCTTCTTCTGACACTGCCACTTCCCCCTCAAAATTAGCATGACAAAAACCATTTTCTCCTTTTCTATGATATTCAGAAGCAACTCCACTGGGAGATCCTTCCCCCTGTTTAGATTCACGCAAGTTTCTAAATGAAGTTTCTCTCTCACGTTCCTCACCTTGTACCGAACTATCCAAACACATGCAATTATCAGGAAATTCTGCCACACTTAACTTAGAGTTGGACATTTTCGTCAGAGGATCAAAATCCAAACTGAAATGCAAAAAGCATATTGTTAGAGGACAATTTTCAAACAGATACAACAAACACACAAAAATTCATCTGATATCTATACCTCTGCAATGAATATGCCCAACTGTTCACCATATCTTCGAGATAAGCCACTTGCGACAGAAGATGAAGATATTGATATCTATCTTTGCCAGCCTGAACCTTCTCGTTAACTTGCTCAACCAGTAGCTCAAGAACTTTCCTTATCTCAGAGGAGACTTCTCTGACTGACTTGTATGTACCTCTATATGCCAATAAACCAACCGCAACCAACCCTCGGACTAAACCAGATCTCTCTTTGGTTTTAATACCATGGGAGTTACTAATAGCAAACCCTTTGTCTATTGAGTTAATCGGGCAAATGATGCAAGAATTGAATGGCCAGCCCTTCCACGGCCCGTTTACATCAGCACAAGGTCCTTCTTTTAGCTTTGATGTGAACCAACAAAGTTCAGCAAAATGAGGATATCGCAGAATTTGATATCCAAACGTTGCTATTGCTAACATTAAGTTGGATTTTCCTTTCAAACTTCTACTATTGAGCATTGGGGGAATTTCTAAAGAAGAATCACGAGGGCATTGAATTGAAACTCCATTTTCAGCAATCACATCATCTTTGTTATGGCATTCTGAGTCAAGACTAGAACGAACAACATCATTTACTTTCTTCTCTTTGGATTCACCAGTACTATTATGAGCTCCTTGTCGAGCCAACTGAACAAAAGGCCATATTATATCCTTCAATAACTTTGCAACAGCTTGATTGATCACTGCCTCACGGTCAAAATTCTCATCAAGATGCACTAAAAACCACGGTACTGCATGCTCCAACGGATTTGATTGATTGCTTTTCAGACCATCACTCTTAAAGAACTGCTTGATCATACAAGGGAATTCTGAATATGGACATTCTGAAGTAGCCTGAAGATAAATTAAAAGACCAAGATGAATTAAATCTAATTCAATTATTATCATAATATCAAAGTCAAGACAGAATTTTAACCCCTGAACAGTACAAGCTGAGGGAACATATGCCTATTCACCAAACAATTACTAAGAACAATTCCTATTTGTCATTAGGATGTCAAAATAACAAGATAAACTAATTCTGAAAGACTGAAACAAATGCAAAACAGATTATAGCTCAATTTAGTTGATTCCTTACCAAGCTATGTTACTCTTAACTCGGGTACAGGTGTCGTATACGGGCACATATCCCTGTGTCTGACTTGTTATTTCTCAAAATAGAGAATACGGGGATATGTACCCAAATTTGGACACGGGTACTTGAGTACATTATAAAATAATAAATAAAACTAAATTAAATATGTAACGGTTACAAAAGAAAATTTCATTTAGATAATAACATCAAAAGTTTAAATACATAAACATCTATTGCACAATTCATTTAGAAAATTTTTTCTCTGCCGTTTGTGACTAGAACAAGAAGCCAACTTCATATATTTATTGTATATTGTGCTTTGTAACTTTAAAAAAATTTAATTGTTCTCATTAATGTTTCTCCTCCAACCAAAGTAATTATCTTGTTATGTATAATTTAAATATTGGGACAAGAAATGATTTTGAATGCAGTCGTGAATTGACAATGAACAAATCCATTGAATTGGGTCTTTACAACTGCCGTACCCAAATGTTAGAAGAAGGGTCAGACACGTATTCCGTGTCCACACCCGTGCCGTGTCGTGTTTACATGGGTGTGGCAGGGTAAATAGAAAGGTCGGAGTAACATAGCTTACCAGGAACTGCATTAAACAACATAATTCAAAACATTTAAAAAGAAAAATCTTTACACCCTTAATACTCAGTTGAACTAAAAATAGTCAATAAAATTTGTAATCCAAGAAAAATATATGCCAAGGAGCAGATAGCCTCATTATATATAATAGTTTCCGTCAGGCAGTCAGCTAAAAATTATGTAAATACTACTTACCACAATCGTCAAGGATGTAGACACACATATAGACTCCACCTGCTCAACAAATGAACACCAAGCAAGTGAGGCCATTCGACTTTGAGTGACACACTGTTGCTCTGCTGTTTCATCTGTATCGATCTGAGGCACGCTAGACTCAGTTTGCCTTTCAACAACAACTTCACCATGTGCAGAATATACATCTTTATTCTCAGAAGATCCATCACTAATAGGAGAAGCATCACTCTCAGTGATTTGCTGGAATGTCTCCACAGCCCATAAATCAATTCGTGGCATGTATACCATGCAAGACTGCAGACTAGAACATTTCACTACCAGGGAAACAAAAAATGTGAGAATCCATGAAAACTAATCATTATATGTAGGAAGAGGAAAGCTAAACAGAATATGACAAAACTCAAGTGGAAAATATTTTTTTATTACGAGTTTATATAGCAGGAGGCAATTGCTTAAAGAAAAAACAAGTGCATGAAAAAAATGCGGATGGAAAATAAACCAACATATAGATATTGAAACAGTAAAATTCAACACCACGATAAGTTGAAAGCAAGTACAATGCATTTGACCAGAATTCATTTTTGCTTCCTAACTCAACAATCCATCTCTCTGCACTGAGCCATGAAGAGACATTTAATGTCTCTTCATCTCTTCCGAATTTCAGTCAAAATGAAATTTTCAAATTTTCCCTCAAGAAAATATCATCAGGATTTATATTTCTCAATGTTTGATAGTCAATTCAAGACAGGTTTCCTTATGGTGTTCTAAAGCCAAATAACTTGTAACCTGCAATACAAGTGTCACCTAAACTTGAATCCTTCACTTCTCAACAAATGTCAATCAGATTCACCAGCAAGTTTGACCATTGATTTTTTTTTTCTTACTTGCTATTCCTAATTTACTGTTCAAAGCACATTGCAATTTCAAACACTTTCTATATACAACTATATGTTAATCACTCATCAATCTCATTGTGTTGTTAAATATATAATGGACATCAACTAATTGATGAATGTTTCCAAGCCCTGGTACCACTGCCAAATGATTTCTATAAACTAGTCAAGTATAAATTTCATTAGCACTTTTGATGTCAGCCTGCTTCAATTAGAAGATGATTCTGACAGCCGCAGTTACTTTTAATTGAAATAACCCCTCATTGTAAAAATGCACTACACAGCACATTCCAAAAAACATTGCTTCAAATAAGCTTCTCAATCATGAAAACAGAACACGATCCTCCTTCAAAAATTAGTTAGAAACAATTAAAGATATATAACTATGATTTTCAGCAGCTATAAAAATAGAAAGAGTTTCCAAATCTCCATAATTGGGGAAAGGATGCACCAACTTACTAGAATGAAGTAGGAAATCTTTTTAATCTTAAGAAAGCATTTCTAGTCATGATTCATGAATTTCATGTAGTATATATAGAATTCTACACCAGAATAAAGTGTGGGAGATGCTACAGATAGCAAGGTGAGTGTGATGTGAGAGGAAAAGAGAAATTGCTAACTTACTTAATATTTGAGTAATCCCTTGCACCATATCACCATGCCCTTCTTGTGAAACAGTAGCCATATCAATCTTTTGAATTTCCACATTCCCAACAAAGCACTGAAGAATGCAAGAAGCAAAATGCCTCTGGCCAGATCGAGGACTCCCAGCAATCAGGACTCGAAATCCTGAGCTCCTTCTAGATGAAAAAGACATCTTTTTAAACAAAACAGTAGGCTTAGCCACATAGGGTTCAAATTTAACACTATCATCGTCGAAGTCATTGAATAAAGCGTCAGTAACAGTACAGCTAGTCTCACCAACTACTATGCCACCGAAAGATAAATTTTGCTCTATTTTCTTGGCAACATCTTCTTCATTAAGTAGAATATCCACATGTGACAACCACTGATCAACAGGCAGATTTTTATTTTCCATGGTGGAAATAAGCACACTTTTAATCAAT
>CAODLS010705306.1:0-17460 GCA_948243855.1 Flueggea neowawraea
GCCTTCCAGTTCTGCCAACATAAACCAACAACAAAAAGTAATTGCAAAGAAGTATCATCCTTCTTGTACCTATTAGAAATGTCAATCCACCAACTAGTAAAGGTAGTAAAATCATGCGAGCCACTTCTATAATTGAGAGCTCTAGCAAACCAATTAGCTCTAGCATAAGGGCATCTAAACAACAAGTGTTCAATTGATTCAGCTTCCATGAAGCAAAGATCACATAAAGGGGAATCAACACAGTGAGTTTTCCATAACTTCAGCTTAGTAGGCAACCCATTATGTAAACATCTCTATAAAAAGTGCTTTATCTTCGCAGCCACCCTAATTTTCCACAAAGTCTTCCAATTAATAATGCAATTAGAGGAAGAAGCAATGCCAATATTATCACGAAAAGACCATAGTGGCGTTACCATCCCCAATATTCCTTCTCACACCTTTCCTTAGCACATCCCTTCCCTTAAGCAAACTTTGCCAGGCCCAAGAGCTATTATGGCACCATTTTGTAGTCATAAAGGTGTCATAAGGGAAGTATTTCCCTCTCATTACCCGTGTCCATAGAGAAGTAGGATCATCTAGTAACCTCCATGCTTGTTTTCCCAGTAAGGCATGATTTTGCCATTGACATCTCTTTAAGCCCATACCCCTGCACTTTTAAGAAGAAAGAACAGTTGCTTCTTGACCCATTGTTTCTTATGTGTGTCAACAGATTGTCCCCACCAGAATTGGATAAGTTTACTATCCACCCAATCACACAAAGTTTTAGGCATTGCAAAGCAGGACATTAGATACGATGGTACAACACTAATAACAGATTTAATAAGGATTTCTCAACCTGCCTGGGATAAGAACTTACCTCTCCAAGATTGCACTCTTTTTTGTATCCTGTTCTTAATAAACTCCAGTGCCTTTTGCTTCCCTCTTCCCCATATCAAAGGTAAGCCAAGATACATATCCGTACATGTGGCCTCCATGATACCAAGAACAGTACAAACCACAGATTTAAGGTCCTCTGGAGTCTGTTTAGAGAAACAATCGGAAGATTTCTCGAAGCTGACTTTTTGTCTTGAGAGTCTACAGTAGTCATCCAGGATACCCTTCCACTGACTTGCCTCTTCCAAAGTCGCCTTACCAAAAATCAAAGTGTCATCAACAAATATTAAATGTGATAGTGTCGGACAATGTGGCGATAATCTCAACCCTTGTATTTGTTCAGATGCTAAAGCCCCTGAAATTGACCCAGAGAGTGCTTATGTAACCAGAATAAACAAATCAGGTGATAAAGGGTCTCCCTGCCTAATCCTTCTAGTAGGTGTGAAACACTGAGAAGGTTCTCCATTTACAAGAATTGAGTAAGAGACAGTTGTGACAAGCTCTCGAATCCAACTAATCCATTTATCTGCAAAGCCAAACTTCGCCAAAGCATTCAACAAGAAAGACCATTCAACCCTATCATAAGCCTTAACTAAATCAAGCTTGATGGCCATAGAGTAGTTATTTCCCCTTTTGTATTGGTTTAAAGAGTGGAAAACTTCATGGGCAATTAACACATTATCTTGTATGAGCCGTCCCAGAACGAAGGCATTTTGTAAGATAAAAACCAGATGGGGCAGCCACCTCTTCAGCCTAGTAGTAATTAATTTAGTGATGACCTTGACCTTAAAGTTGCAAAGAGAGATAGGTATAAATTTGGATATGTTGTCCGGGTGGGGAACCTTAGGCACCAGAGCTATATGAGTCATGTTCCAGTCCGAGGGAAGAGAGGCCGTTCCAAAAAAATTCATGTACTGCTACGATGAGATCATTCCCTACCAAATCCCACTGCTTTTGATAAAACTGCCCAGAAAACCCATCTGGTCCTGGTGCTTTATCTGCTCCCATAGAAAAAATAGCCACTTTCACTTCCTCCACAGTAACTGGTCTACAAAGTTCAAAATTTAAGTCCTCTGTAACAACCTGACCAATCTGAATATTATTCTCAGCATTCTCACCCAAAGTAGAGTGAAATAAATCCTGAAAGAAAGATACAATATGGGTTCGGACCTCTGCTTCCTCCATAATCCAAACTCCATTTTCCGCCTTAAGCTTAGTAATAGAATTGTAACTTCTGCATTGCACTGTGGTTAAGTGAAAAAACTGGGTATTACGATCCCCATAAGTAAGCCAATTAATACGACTCCTCTGCTGCCAGTATTTTTCCTCATTTCTCCATTCATTATCCAAGTCAGCCAGAAGTTTCTTTTCGAAATCCTTATCTTCTTCATTCATTCTTCTCCCTTGCAAATCATTAAGCTGAGCTTTGATCAGCTTGATTCACTGCAGACAATTCCCTCTCCCATGTCTAGACCAATCCCCTAAACTAGTAGCAACATTCTGGAGCTTCCTTGAAAAGTTGCCTACAACAATCCCATACTCATACCGCCAACCATTTGCTAATACCTCATTAAAACCTTCCATTTGCTCCCACTTATTTTCATACCTGAAACGACGCCATTGTCTACGATTAATCCTTTCTAGGTGTGCAATTTGTGGACGATGGTCAGATGCAATAAAAGCTTCATGCTCAACCAATGCATGCTGGAATTGTAGTCTCCAATCCGAGTTTGCTATAGCACGGTCAATACGCTCCAAAATGTTAGCATCTCCAGGACGGTTATTGTTCCAAGTATAGCTGCCACCCTTAAATCCCAAATCAATTAAATCCCATCTTTCCATGAAATTTGTCAAAGGAGACTCAAAATTTCTGTTCAAGCTCCCACCTCGAACCTCTGTGCAGTCCAATACTTCATTCAAATCCCCCACACAAAGCCATGCCCCAGAACTCATATGCCCCAACTGATCCATATTTCGCCACATCTCAGCTCTATGCGCTCTGTCAGGTTCCCCATAGATAAATGAGATAAAAAAAAGGAGGGGTTGGAGATTACCTCAACATGAGTGAAATGCCTTGATGCTGCAATAATTTGGAGTTGAAATGGGTCATTCCACCATAATGCAGTACCACCCGATAGCCCTTGTGGGTCAATATAATAACCATTGGCAAGTTGAATTTGACGGCAAAGGCGCTCCATGAACACTCGATTGTTCTTTGTCTCTATTAAGAATACACAAATAGGACGATGCAAGGAAATGAGTTGTTTTAGTGCTCTAATTGTCGGGGATTGCCCACAACCCCGACAATTCCAAACTAAGATATTCATTGGCTCCCTAATGGTTGTCAGCAAGGCAGCATCACCATAGTGCTTAGGTTTCCTAGCCCTTTTCTCAAACAGCTGGTGTGCACTGGAAATTGAAACCAGAATGACAAAGAGAAGGCTATAAATACAGGGGTAAGAATGGGGATTGCATGACAAAAGAAAGGAAGATTGACAAAGGAAGTTTGAAAGACAACAAATTCTAATGAGTTGAGTGACCAAAGACATGCGGTTTCTGAAGAAGAAAAAGAGGCTGGTGAAGGACGAGAGAGAGAAGAACAACGGAGATGGTGGAGGACGAGAAAGATGAGATAGTTGAGTAGGAGTGTAGAAGAGACGGGCAAAAGGAAGCTAGTGGCCGGAGGAAGTCAACAACAAAAGATGGGGGGAAACCCTAAAGAACCCTACTTAGACGGAAGGAACTCCACTTAGGGAGGAGATGCCTTGATTTTCCTTTTACACAACTTTAATTTCTTTAAACCAATTTGGAATTTTTAATCACTTGTTTGAAGCATATAGCATTTAACATGTTTTCCATAGATAATACACATGCAGTTTTTAATATATATTTTTCTTAAAAGTTCTATTATTTTTTTACTATTCACAAATTTGTTATACAATTTTTTTTGTGTAGACCACACGATTTCCTTGATGGGACAGACACCTTTAAGCCATGGTCGTATTAGACTAATCTGTATTCAAGTCGAAATTGTCCTTTTCAAGAGGCAAAACCTTGATCCTATGTTTTAAACAGCTGCATATAAAAAAGAGGTTCAAACTCACGATCTTGCTTAAACTAGGAGATGTCACACACTACCTCACTTGTGCCCTAGGGTTTGTTATACACTATTTGCTATCGCACTAAAAACCCTTTAAAAAAATACAGAATTTTCATAGACATTTTAAACAAAAAATTAAGGGAGAATTGAAGAAAAACTAAAGTAAAGGGAAAAAATTTGGAAGAAATATATATTTTCTTGTTTAATTTCTTTTAATGTTGTCACCTTGAAATTCAACAATAAATTTGTATTGGGGAATGGTTTTGAACTTTGTTAAAATTTTTAAATTTTTGTTGTAATAATTACTTGAAGTGTAATGAAGTCTAATATTCTCACATAAAAAAAGAAGTTAATTATTTCAGGTGTCACTTTAAAAATTATGATTTGCAATAATACTATTTTTAATTTTAATTTTTAAGAATGTCATTTTTAAACTCTTAATTGATTTTAATTTTTAAACTCTTGTTTTTTAAAATATCAGATTTAATATCAAATAAAATCTAATTTTTCTTTTTATTTTCATAAATTTTCTGTCTCTCTCTTCAGTTTCTCTCTCTATGATCTTCTCTCTTTCTCTCTTCTTCTTCACCCAAACCCTAGCCACCATTCCTCTCCCTCTCCTCCATCTCCGCCTATGCCCATCATTAACCTTCTCCGACGCCGCTTCTCTTTTCCTCTACCCGTTCATCTCCGCCATCAGCCGCTTGTTTCTTCTTCCTCCCATCTCCTCGTCAATTTTACTCTTTTGATCTCGCTCTTTCAGATCTGCAGTCATCGAACCATCGTCCTCTCTTTCAAATGTCATGTCGTTCTCGATTTCGTAGAGCGTCGGTGACAACGGTGGAGGAATGGTGGCGGCACAGAACAAACCTTAGCACTTCAATTTCTGTTAATTACTAAACAAAATATATTTAAATTTATAAAAAATTAACAAGTGAGCTAATTAATTATTATTAAACAAAATATATTTAAATTTTGTAATAAAAATAAGTGAGATTTGGAGACCTCTGACGAAAATTCCTGGAGACCTATGGAGACCTTCAGTGGAAATCCACCCTTAGAGACAATTGGAGATCTCTAGTGAAGACCCCTGAAGACCTCTAATGGAAACTCTGGAGACATCCAGTAGAGACCCGTGAAGACCTCTAATGGAGACCTCTAGTGGAAACCCTTGGAGACCTTGGAGACTTTAATGGAGACATCTGGAGACTTTTTCTGATTGATTTAAAAAATCAATTTCTCACAAAAATATCGCGATTATGAAAATCTGACATTTTTTAAGTTTGGCTATCCGCACATTTCCATAATTGAAAATCTGTTTGTCCACTTCTATTTTTGAATTTTTATATTTTTAATTAAAATAAATGTGTGATTTTCCCTAAAAAAAGTCCTAATTAAGCAAAAATACCAAATCAACGGATAAAAAAATCAAGAGACCAATTTTAATTAAATCTTTAATTTAGCTAAGTCTTTCAAATTCCAGTAACAATAACTCATATCAATATATTGTGAATGTATATTGTGAGCTATATACTGGAAAATTACAATTCACATCCACAATATACATCAGAGGCATTGATGTAAAAAGATTCAAAATAAAGATTGTGCACAAGATGCAATTCAGTTAAGTCAACTGAAACAATATATAAGGCAACTTTCAAATCCACATAACTAAAACAATATATCGATTTGATTCAGATTGGGCATCATCTACTTTCCCGAGTTCACCTTGTCCAAAATCTGCCTTAAATTCCGGGTCAAAAGGGCCAAAGTATGGTTTTCAGCATAAATATTTTCAGATTAAAAAGCACTAAATTTAGTCAAAAGATTACCATATGCTACAGCAGAATCATCGCCCTCAATGTGAAAGGAACCGTGATTATAACATTTTAGAAATCAAAGAAAAACATAATTAAATGAAAGAAACTATAGAGCAATTTGAACTTAGTTAGACAACTGAATTGGAGAAGGTAACGAATATATACAGGTATTTAAAAAACTTCTTTATAAGACTAGTGTAAATGCGTTCAGAAACAAACTTTTTTTCTTATACTGGACAATCCACATAGCCAAGTTTACCTTCTCAGCTTGACACGTATAGTTGAATTAATGATGACCATTAACGATAAACTAAAATAGTCAAACTCAACTATTCGTTATGAATGTGTTAAGGGTTCTAAAGGTAGGTAACACTAAGAACCACATGTTCACGACATGGTTTCACACTAGGAAAAATGAGATTGTTTATCAATATTTTTCATTCCTGTGGTCACTTATATAACACACATTATATGATCATGTGTTGTAGTGTTATTTCCTTCCCTTGGAAGAGTGCATCTTTATACAACATTGTCAACATTACGCAAAAGCTTCGACTAAAATGCATCTCGTCATCTAACCTTAATCAATACCTTAACATGATTATTTGACTTTAAGATAGAATATGTTAAATTCTCTCAATATAGCATATGATCAATTTTATGATCGACAAATGAGTTTATCCTATGGCGTATGTCTTTTTTCATACAACTTTTCTTACCTTTTTACAATGAACTCACAACTGTAAGATGCAAGATGATCTTTTAATTATGAACGCATTTTAGATCTTTCTCTATGTTTAAAACCATCCCCATTTCAGTTCTTCGCCCCAACAAACTAGAAAAACTAAGGTAAACACTCGTGTGAGTGGATTACTTCTCTGTCCAACATGTTTTTCACACTCAACTCTACAACAAATATCAACTCTCAACATTTGCGCTCGTGTATTACTAACGATGATCTCATTAAATATCATATGGGATTACACATTTCTAATCCTATGCGGGTCTTAAGGAACTTATTCCTTTTAGGTATTTTCCAACGGATGTACAATAACGTCTCGCATGGACTTACATTCCAAGTTCATTTCTCCTTATGAAACTTGCACTCAAAATTTACTTATCCTTATGCAATCAAGTCTCTCACAAAACACAAAATGATGCTTGATCTCAATTTACTTAGATTTATAATGGATTTTCTTGATCCTAAAGTAATTGGGGTCAACTCTCACTAGGAACTGTCATAGGTTCTCTAAGGGGTTAATACTAAGTGGATCATTCCAATATATAGCCAACCATTATATTGCACTGCAGCTTATGAGATTATGATCTCAACTTCTTTTCCACACACTTATATGTGCTGCTCACTATAACTAGTCTATTATGAAAATAGTAACTTTATCATAGAAAGTATTAAAGATGAGTTTCACCAAATTACGTTTTTCTTTTTTAAATGTTGATTATTAAGATATATCATAACATATATAAATTTACGGATGTGAATTTTTTTGAACATTTTTATCCTCTTTTTTATTAATAAATACTTCTAAGTCATTTATTAAGAGTCAAATTAATTAAAAAATCGTGGATAGTTATTTAAATTATTCATTCTTATCAAGATAGACTACATAATAAGTCTCCACAAATTATCCCAATATTATTTTAGGTACTTTATAGTTACATATGTCAATAAAGATGTGTTTCAATTCCAAAGTAATATAGATTTTTTTAATTTATGTTGATAAATTAAAAATATTATAGGATCAATGTGGATTATTATTCTTTATCATCATATGCAACCTTATCATGAGATACAATTTATTTTTTATAAAAAAATTAAAATTCAAAAGTACCAAAATTTTTCTTAATAATTTATCAAAATAATTTTTTATAATTAATATATTGTTTTCTTATTGTATGCAATAAAATTAACTACCATAATTTAAAGGTATAAATATTTATTAAAAATAATTAATGCATGTACAAAATGCTAGTCAAAATTGTTAGCGAAGTGGTTAATATATAAGTTTTGAGTAAATTATTTGTTGCAAGAACACAAATATAAATCCTAAACAAATTTTTTATTTAAAAAAATTATTAATACTCTAATTTTTAAAAATTAATGGTCGTATATTGAGAGGTGCTTTTAATATGTGGATTGATATCCATAGTCGTTCATAAAACAATTAAGATAAAAAAAATTATTATTTTTTTTCGAACAAAACGATTACAAAAATAATTGTATTGAGCAACACGTGTCACGAAACAAGAACAAGGTGCACCTAATAAACCCTGCACCAGATCATTCACAGTAAAAACCTAGCAACTAAAGTGCGAATTAATCCTGGCCGTTGATTTTGTGATCTCATTTCACTAGGGTTTTGATATATAAATCGGAGAAGCAGCAGCTTTCTTCTTCTTCCTCTTTCAAGTCTGCTGCTTCGCTAAAGCTCTCAGCAATGGTAAGCCAATCTCGTCAAAACCCATCTCCACATTTTTATTTCTTTCCCATTTACATTCTCAAGTTGTGATTTTATTATTGTTGAGTTCTCTTTGCTTGTTATGTCATGGTGGGTTTGTTTCTGTTGTTTTTCTTTTCTTATATGGTTGTGTTTTATTACTCGTAGACATACATAGGATAATTGAAAAGGGACAAAATCTTCAGTGTTGTAGCTTTTAATGACTATGGATTTTATTTTCTTAGTTTGAGTTGATTTTGGTTCTGTTCATTTCTGTGGGGTAAATGATAGTGTTAGTAAGCCTTGGACTTTGTTTTCTCCGGAACTGAAGTGATGTGGAAGTCTAGAGGATTTCTCGTAATCCGAGGATTATGCTTGATGACGTGGAAGACTAGAGGGTTTCATTTAGCTCTCAATGGGGATGAATATATATTCTGGAAGGGATTTTGAAGTTTCGATTTTATTTGATTGCTAGTTTGTTTGGTTTTTTTCATATTGATTTGGAATACAACTGCCATTTTAGTGCTTTTCTGTACTGTGCAATTGTTATGCAAGTGTTGGTTGTAATAAAGTTGATCTTTTGGTGTAGGTATTTGTCAAAGCCCAAAAGTCGAAAGCTTACTTCAAGCGTTTCCAAGTTAAATTCAAGAGAAGGCGAGGTAATTCAATATTAATCTGCAGATGGATTGACACATTTTATTTTAATTGTCTATTGATAGTTTGATGTCCTTCTGCAATGTGTAGAGGGAAAAACTGACTACCGGGCAAGGATTCGGCTGATCAATCAGGACAAAAACAAGTACAACACCCCGAAGTATCGATTTGTGGTGCGATTTGTATCCTTATGTTTACGTGTTCCATTTTATTTGTTTTGAAGGATGTTAAAATGTTGTCGGGATTTGAGGCAGACCATGGTGGGTTTCTTTGTCTTTAGCATTTTATTTATTTTCATTTTGTCCTGATTGGTGTAAGATATCTAAATTTTGTGTTTGTGTATTGGTTTATGCCATGTAGATTATGTTCTAGGTATAGTATAACTAACATCAAATTTGGTCTAAATAAGACTTAGCTTTTCTTTTTCCAAAATGCTTGTAATATGGTTCATACATGGTGCTTGGAATCATATCAGTCCATCTGAAGGGAAAAAGATGGACAAAATGATTTTATGCTGGATGTTTATCGTTTTTCCTTAATTATATTATTAGACGAACAAAGATGTAATTGCACAAATTGCACATGCTAGCATTGCTGGTGATATAGTTCTTGCAGCTGCGTATGCCCATGAGCTTCCGCGCTATGGTCTTGAGGTGGGCCTTACAAACTATGCTGCAGGTACATAATATCTACCTTTTAGTTGGACTGACTATGACTAGCAGTCCATTCTGTTAGTAAATGCTCTATGTTCTAATCACTACTACTGTAAATCCAGCTTACTGCACTGGACTTCTGTTGGCCCGTCGAGTTTTGAAGATGCTCGAAATGGATGAGGAGTATGAGGGAAATGTTGAGGTACATCTGAGTCATAGGAATTCTATAATATTTATGAACTTTTCTTGATGTAAATGATAGATTGATTTTTCTCTGTGAATAGGCAACTGGGGAAGACTACTCTGTTGAACCAGCAGAAAGCAGGAGGCCTTTCCGTGCACTTCTTGATGTTGGTCTTGTGAAGACAACCACGGGCAATCGTGTCTTTGGAGCTCTTAAGGTATGGTAGACCTCCAGAAATTCATAGTCTAGCATGTATCACATTTATTTGTGTTGCAACTATTAAGAAACATTTTTATGTTAAATTTTAGGGAGCACTAGATGGTGGACTTGATATTCCTCACAGCGAGAAGAGGTTTGCTGGATTCAGCAAGGATGGCAAGCAACTCGACCCAGAAGTTCACCGGAAGTATATTTATGGTGGTCATGTTGCTGCATATATGAGGGTAGGGTCATAATGTTATCTATATATTTGGGTTTGCACAACTTGTTACTATGGCTCTGCTGAAAAATTTAATTTTGCGCCCTATTTTTGAACACGTTGTTCTTTGCAGACTTTGATGGAAGATGAACCAGAGAAGTACCAGTCTCACTTCAGTGAGTACATCAAGAAAGGAATTGAGGCTGATAACATGGAAGAGATGTACAAGAAGGTCCATGCTGCCATTCGCGCAGATCCTACCGTGAAAAAGTCAGAAAAGCAGCCTCCAAAGAAGCACAAGAGGTGATTTTTATTGCCGAATCTTTGCCTCTTTCTGTTTGTCTGCCGTCTTTTACAAAAATTGTCTCTTTTTTTTCCTACAGGTTCAACCTGAAGAAACTCACCTATGAAGAAAGAAAGGAAAAGTTGATTGAAAGGCTGAAGAATCTTAATGCTGCAGTGGACGACGATGATGAAGATGATTGAGTGATTGGATGTTTAGAATTTTGGACACTTGTTTTGAAATCATGTTTTTGTTATGTTATCGCCTTGTGTTACAGGAGATTAGGTCCTTAATTATGAGAGGGATTAGTAGTTATTGTTTTGTGGCGCGTTGCTGTTTATTTTGTGTTGGATTTATTGGAATTAATGTGGTTTTTGGCAACAACCTTCTTACAAGTTTTAAGTGTGCAATTTCTGTTTTAGTTTAATTTAAAATATCCAAGAGGGATGTACCAGAACAAAAAAATCAGTCTATGAATTGGAAAAAAGAGTAGGTTTAGTTATGTTTTTCGATGTTAGAGTTTTATTGTTTTCTAAGAAACGATAATGTCTTTGTTAACTCGTGAACCTAGACTTAACAAAAAGCTTATAAACCGAGAGTGAGATTGTAACCAAGCATTAATATATTAAAGAGGACGCTGTAGCTTTAGCTTGATTAATAATAGGTGGCTTAGAGTTTTGAATTTTAATCTTGACCCAATAACTTTATAAATGTTAATTATTGGGTGCTTCGTTATTAGTTAAAGTTACTTGACTTGGTGAAGTTGTAGCTTAGGCTAACAAATTTTCATCACATACAACATGATATTATTAATAATACCACAATATAATCGATACTCGTGTAATCTTTGTAATATGTAAATAATATGGTGTGTAATCTTTGTGATACCTAGATAATATGGTATGATTATGAAGCATTTTATAAAGAGATGCAACCACAAGTCACTATTTAAATTGGTCATGTCTCTGGTAAAAAGAAAAAACTTCTGGCATATGCACACTTTTGAGACCTACAAAGCATTTAATAATAAATTAATTTTCACTGAAAATTGAACATTCGATACTGTGGGACTAAAAGCGACTCTAATTTTACTAAATTACAAGCCTATTGATATTTAGTAGTACTTTACATGCAAGGAAAATTCTGCCCTTTTTTTTTTGGTTTGGGTCGCATGAATTAATATGGATGTGGATTTCAGTCTAAATTTTAGATGTACAGATGTAGATAACAATGGAAGATATATTTAACCAAATTGAACATTTTAAACTGAAAAGGGATGTTATCAGAGATTATGGAACTGAAATGCTCTACACAATCATCTTTAGGGCTCAAAACTGAAAAATAGCATTGATGCAACAGAATTCAACAAAAGATTAGAAACCCAAACCAGAAACGAGTGTATACACACACACACACAAAATATTGGATCAGCGAAGCTTGAATCTGCAAGTATGCTCCAGATCTTCCAAGCAATGTTAGGTGATTTTGGGAGTCCTTTCTTCAATCTAACTTGTATTAATCAGTTTGCCATCCTGACTCCAACAGACAAAGTGTACTTAAAGTAACAACCATAACTCCCAAAAGAATGCTCAGAAGATGACAAAGGAAAAAAAAAAAGAACTACAAACCTTCATGCGTTCCCACTTGCCAACAAATGTTTTCTTACAAACCTTGATGCATTCCCAATTGCCAACAAATGTTTTCTCCGACAGTTTTAACCATAAAAGCTCGGAAAGAACATAGAGGCGAGAACATCATGAAGATCAGAATCCATGGAATATACTATGCTGCAGTAAAAAGCAAAAAGGAAGACCAACACATAATAGTTCAAAAATGATGAAGGGAGAAATCGAATACTTTGCAAATGACTTAACAACCAACAAGAGCACCAATAGTGGCATATGCAAGTAGTATAAAATTCTGGAACACTGTTTGCTACTAAAATGTTATACTAATTCAGTATCTAATGTCATTAAATGACAATATTAGCTCTTGGCAATGCAGGAAGTTTGAGAGAACAAAATTATGTAAAGTTACTTTTATTATGCACAAAAGAAACTGAGTAATCACTGCACAAGAGAAATTATAGTACTCACATTAGTCCATGGTGCAGAAAACCCGTCAGCTGAAAGCAACCAACTTCCAGCTCCATATTGCAAACCAGTCCTGTTATTTGGTGCATCATAATCCAGGAAATCGTACTTGTAGCTGTCATTGTCATCAAAGCTCATTCCAGTATCGATGATGTAGAAGCGGAGATGGCGATGTAGATGCGAAGTGGATAGGTTAGGTGACTATTTGCTGTTACGGATGATATGGCTTTGCATCACTCCAACATAAGTTGGTCAAACCATCAAGAAGCAAGTAAATCTCATTTGTAATGGGGTTTGACATGCTACCAACTGGAAAAAATCCAGACCCTAAATCAATCTGACAACAGTCAGGATCCTTTCTCACGCCAGAGTCCCTTATAACATAATAACTAAAAATTTCAGGCCTCATTTCTAACAACTTCTTGGCGGATTTGGCAAGCTCCCAATAGAGTAGCAAACATAGCAGCGGTTGGTGGGTAAGGCATAGATGTATGATTTCCTTCGCTTTACGTAATAACCCAGCCCTCGCAAACAGATTAACTATGCAAGAAAAGTGCTCCAAACCAGGAACTATGCCATAGACACTCAACATCTTTTCAAAGAACATTTTTCCTTTACTCACCAGACATGAATGGCTACAAGCTGACAAAACAGCAATCATGGTTAGATAGTCTGGGCTTATCTGATTCCTTTTCATTTCACGAAAAAGGTTTAGTGCTGCTTGTCCATGTCCATGTATTCCATATCCAAAAATCAAGGAAGTATATGTGACTCTATCTCTTATTCCCAATGAATCAAACACTCTTTTAGCTTCTAAAACCTTTCCTGATCTTGCTTAGATTTCAATGAGAGAATTCCACAGCAACAAATAGTCCTTGAGCCATTCGCGTCTCCAAATGTAACAATGGAATTCCGTACCATATTGCAGATTCTCCACTATTGCGCAGAGGGAAAGGATGCTAGCTATAGAGATATAATTTGGCTCAATTCCAGAATGTATCATCTGTTCGAAAAGAAAGTAGGCTTCGTCGAATCGATCCATGTTGGTGTAACCATAAATCATAGAATTCCAAGTAATTATGCTCGTCTTTTATATACTGAAACAAGAAATAGGCATCTCCAAGGTCTTGGCACCTAGAATACATGGTTATTAATGCATGTCTCACATTTTCAAGTCTGTCAAAATTGCTACGAATTGCAGAACCATGAAATGCAGCTCCTATTTCAATCGCCCCAATGTGGGAACATGCACTCAATCCAATAATTATTGCCACCGAATCAAAATGAATGCCACTTCTTCTGATTTGAGAAAGCAACTCTAGTGCCACGTTAAAATTACCCATTCGCAAGCATCCTTCAGCATATGTGTTCCAAGTTACAATATTCCCTTCAACACCTTGGAACAGCATTTTTCCGAACATTTCAAGTGCTTCCTTCCGCATGCCATTGGAGGCATAAGCAAAGATTATTGCATTCCAGGAGACAACATCCCGTTTAGGCATTTCATCAAACACGCCACGAGCAATATCCAATGAGCACCAACCATGAAAACTACCACAAATGGACTTATGAATCTCCATCCCGAAAGAAAGATCCAATTTTTCTCCACAAGCCTTGAGAACAGATGGGTAAGTAAAATTATCAGGTTCAATCCCTCTGCTTGTCATTTGTTTATAGGCCAAAATAGCCTCTTCATAACATCCACATCTTACATACGAAGATATTAAAATATTCCAAGGTAAAGGGTGCAAGAAATTAAAATTCTTGGTAATGGTATGAGCTGCTACAAGCTCATTGAGGTTTCCATAGAATGTAATTAGTTTGGGAACTAAATTGGGAAGATGATGAAATCCCAAAGACAGAATGTGCCCATGAAGCTGTTTCCCCTGGGGGAGTAATTTGAAGTCTGCACAGGATAAAAGAAGAGAAGAAATTGATTGAATAACAAAGTCATGCGAATTGATTGAAGCAATAGCATAAAGCTGTATAAGAGAAAATATTCTGAATCCTTTAACTAAATTTCCATGGCTTGCTTCTTTCTTGAGAGAAGCAAGAAGACTACTTAACATAAGCTTTAGCTTGTTTTGAGTTGGGTTTATCAGAATCTCTGGACTACGCGAGAATTAATAAGAAAGGGTCAATTACCCTCAGGTAGCTAAGGTTTGTTTATATCTTCAAATACATCCCTTCTGTTTCAAAATGTTTGTATGCGGTCCTTACCATTTTGCATGGTTTACATTAAGGTTGAACTAACCCCAATGATTACCTTTGCTCTTTTAGGTCCCTCAAAGAAAGGATATAATTTAAAGCTTTTTTTACAAATAAGTTTGAATGTATTAGTATAAGTTTGAAGCTTGTATTTTGCTAAATGGTAATATTCAAAACTTGTATCTAATTTAAAGGTTTTTTTTTGTTTCAAATGCATCAAGGCTTGTATCTTGCTATATTGAAGTTCAAGTTTAATTGGTTGTTGACGTGTCGTAGAAAATGTAGAAGGAAATGTTAATTTGGTCAATCTAACAGTTGAAAGGATTAAATTAGAGTGGGCTGTTCAAAATTTTTTAAGAAGTGAAATAAAAATAATTTGTTAGGAAGAAAATTGTACGACCAACCGAACCACCTAATAATGATTTGAGTTTGTTTGGTTTGGTTTTAAATAGATTGGTGGTCGACTTTTAGGGATGACTATTTAATCTAACTTGATGAAACTCACTCAAATTCAATCTGATTTAACTGGTTTTGAATTTGAGTGCGAACAAAATCCGAAATCTAAAAATTAGATTTGGGTTGAGTTTGAGTTTTATATTCACCGTCTCTAATCCAAATATGAACCCGACCCTATCAATTTTTTTATTATAAATAATACAAATATGCTTTATTATATTATAATTGTTATATTTATTTGCAATTATATTCATATATAATATTGATAAGAGATTTGTCTATTTTATGGAAAAAAATGTTAAATATATTATTTGGACGATGAATTTTTATTTTTATAGTTCAATTATTAAATTTATCTATATATTTTATGAGATTAAAGTCAAATTTAGATAAATAAATTACATATTGGGAATCTCCAATCCCAATGGGTTTCGATGTGATTTCTTTTACCAAATCGAATTCGAGTTTGAATTTGAGTTTGTTTTTTCATTTCGGGTTTGTATATGAGGATGTCACTCCCAACCCAAATCCGACCCGTTGCCATTTCTATAGATTTTGACTTTTTTTTTCTCCTCTTCAAAACCGACCAGATTGATTTGGTATGAAATAACCTTTAAAATAGCCCTAAACTTACCCTAGATTTAGCATATTGATTTGGTATAAAATAGCCCTAAAAAACCAACCATAACTATATCTTCAAAACCGCTAGATTGATTTAGTATAAAATAGCCCTTAAAAACCAACCATAACAGCATAACTTACCTTTAAATAGTTGCATACATGTAACTTACCTTTAAATAGTTGCATACATGTTACTTCTTTACGATTTAGTATATTGATTTGGTATATTACTTTTTATGCATAACGTGACTCTCAAGAAATGTGTCAAATCTCTTTGCTTTTGTACTATACAATCTTAATCTTTTATCTACCACTCAATCTATGAAACCAAACACCACCCAATAACCAGAATTTTCAGGCAGCCCATTCCCCTAGTTCTCCATGGATTTGGCAAGCTGCTAATAGTCTTTCATGAGTCATGAGTCTCATATGTCCTAAAAGCTGGAATATTAAGCCTACATGTAAATCTAAAAGCATCATGGAATCGGCAAATGACAACAATACAATTAGATTAATAAAATTAACAATAATGCCAACATTCAAAACAAGAATTATAGCTTAATCAAGATCAACATTAATGCCAACATTCAAAACATATATTTTCAATCAACATTGTCAGTTAACAAGCACCGCAAATCTTCATAAAACTCATTTCCATGTATCTACATAACGGTAATATGCTCACTCGATCTCGTCACTTAACTTGATCACCTATGAATTCGCAGCAACAACTAATCATCATCATTTCCTTCATCAAAATCTCTAACCTTTACATCTGCATCTTCGCCGTACTGAATGGCGTTGTCAATTTGTTCCAACACATACTGTATACTGCAAATAAAAACAAAGTTAACAACTTGATGTTAATTCCACATAATGAATGCATTTTACTGCCACTTGCAATATGTTTATGGGACATTATTAAAAATCAATAATTAGTTGCAATTATAAATGTTTTACAGAACATTAATAATACGCCAATTACAATAATTATAATCCCAGATAGAAATGTAATTTTTCTGATTTCATTAATGACAGGACTAGGATTGGGGTTGGGTTTGAAAAGAGCAGCAAGCAATGAAGTTATCTTTTACGAAATCTATTCAAAACAGGGTGAGGATGGGTTTGGATGGGAAAAGTGGCATAGATAGAGTGTTGTACCTGCTCTCCTTCCTCAAGTCCAATGGCGCAAAACTCACCATACTATACTCATCAACGTAGAGAGAGAAAGCAAAAGAGATTAGCAATAACCAAAAGTGGTCGTCTAAATTCTTGAGGCTTTTAGTTTGTAGGATGGATGCAAACTTAAAAAAAAGAAGAAAAAAAAAATCATCAGCTCAGTCACTCACCAGTTCGATCAAAGCTTTGTTTAGTTTAAAATACTGAGGAGCCATGCGCTGATTCAATTCTGATAGCAATATCCGGGACTCTGGTTCCAAGAAGCTAGAAGAAGCAAAAGAGCAAAAATCAAAATGCTGAAAATAAAAGAAAGCATATTATACAAGTACAATGAGCACAGAGTGCACCGTAAAATTAGAAGCCTACTTTTCAAGTTCTCTTTTGTTGGTAACCAGGTCCATCTTGGAGAGGATGTTAACATGAGGAAGTTCAAGTTGTACCATTGCGGAAAGAGATGCCATG
>CAODLS010705462.1:0-19066 GCA_948243855.1 Flueggea neowawraea
CTTACCTGTGTTAAACAAATGTTTAATAATTTTATTTAAATTATTTATTCAGTATTTTGTTATTATGAATATATTTTAATTATATATTCGGGAATATTATTTTTGAAATATGTATCCTTGTTAAATTGTTTAATACGGTAAATAAGCCGATTAAAAACATGAATTTGGGGTAGTTTATGTTCTCCGAGGCTTGTGCAAGATGGGCCGGGCTTCCACAGACGGTTCGCCTCGTACGCCGGTCGTGGTCCCGGGATTGGGTCGTGACAGTTGGAGTAAGTCTACATAATTTGGTTGAAGATGATAATATCAATGCGCCTGAATTTTATCGATTTCAAAGAAGAAGGCTTACCTTTTGATGTAATAGTAGCACAAATCTGACAAGATGAATGTCTGAACCATTTCTGCTACAAGTACCATTATAAACCAAGGATGCTGACTTCCAAGCCAGTAAATATACTTCCCTCCAGTCTCGTATGTCTGATAAACACTTGCAAAAATTAATGAAGGTGAAGAAAATTATGAACAAAGCTATCAGAAACATCATGTCATTGATCGAGACGGAAAATGCAAATGCTGCATTTTCTTGAAATTACTTCGTGAAGACTTACTGGTTTTCTTGACAACCACACATCAATAACAAGGTCAGATTGCATTACAATTTCTTCACAAAAAGGCGACGGAGTGTCATTTTTTCTTGAGTGATTTTTCTTCTTCCCCTTTAATAATAAGGGTAAACTTGCATGCATAACAGATATATTGATTGATATAAGCTCTTCACTATTCAAATTGTATCATGTTGATACATTATAAATTTTGGGGCTAAGCCATTAGTGCATACACCCAGCAGAAGTAGTTGATTTGGCAAACGACCCTGTTACAAACACTAGCTACAAGAGTTCACATTTTTGCCAAAAAATTGTACTCTATTTTGATTTAGGCATTATGATTCATAAGAACAAACTAACCCTAATTATCCAGTAAGCACACCCAAAGAATCTTGCGATGCCAAGTGCAAATACATAATGGGCCGTAAATGGTTCAATCATCTGAGAGACGAGTGATCAAATCATCGAAACTTTTTTTTTGGTTTGCTATAAGAAAGAAGAATTGAAAGGTAATACCTTAGCGTTTTGCATCATCCTAAGCTGAGGCAGCACTGAAACAGATTCCAAATACACACAAATGCCCATAGGATTCGGCTAACATGTGTATGGTGTGTGCGAGGGTGGACTAGTACGGCAAGAACAGCTGAAGGTATAACCTATATAACAGTTCGAAGAAAAAACAATTAGTATGAAAATTATGTTCTTTTGAAGAAGAAAATCGCAATGTTTAGTTTTCGAACAATTGAAATTCAACATGGCAAGCATTTCATTCTAGAAAATGGTTTCAGACTATATGCTGATAACAAGTTCACAAACTTATGCCAAAACAGATTTGAATAAATGAAAGATGCAAAATGGATTTACCAGGAAGTACAAGGGTGTATTGTCTAGGTCTTTGATGTATGTCGATCTCAACTTGAATCGCATGACATAAATAACTCATAGCGTCGAAACTAAGGTAGCTAGATCAAGAACTGTGTGGACATCCCCTTCTATCATGGCACTACAAATCAATCGTACAGCCAAAAATATAGCAGTAAGCTCTTGACTCCTAAGTGAAAGGCCTGTACACCAGGACAATAAGACCTAGTAATTTTCACTGCTGAACAACAAACTGATCCATGACGTAAAGAATAAAATGTTGTGCTACAATTTAAATTTAATCAAAGAACAATATGCAGCCCTCATAATGTAATGCAATTAGAATATCCATTAGATCTCTGTTTGACATTTATATGTGTTTGACAGAATTGCGAGCTGATAGCAAAAACGGATTTAGGGTAATTAGCACTGTGCAATTTTTTTCATTTTGTTTGTCAATATGCTTTTTTTTAACAAAAAATCAGATGTTCTTAGCAGATTAAGAGCATGTTAAAGATTGTGACAAACTTTGCTTGTTTTGTCAAACAAGACTGAAAATTCTTGCATTATTTCCCAATAGCCACTACAGGACACTAATACTAATCAAGCTAATGAATCTATTTAAATCTGAATTCATAGAGAGTTTTCTATTCAAATTAAAGCCTGAATTCGTCCCCTTCGAACCTAATTTAATTTCTGTATTGAACTGACATACTTGTGAATATTTCTATTGACTTGAAAATTTTCTGCCACCCTCTTTTTCCTTTTCATTAGCTTTTCCTTTTTTCATATAATAATCACATCATGATAATACTAATAAAAGTAAACTCGAAAACCACCCCTCACATTGCCTTGGCGTAGAGGCAAATTTTTCTGTTCATGCCTACATACTTCACGCTTCGGATACAATATTATGTGAGGGGTATTAAGATCCCACACTACAATTACTGTAGGCAAAAAATGTGGATTCTATACAATAATGCTAAAATACCGTAAATTTCTACTATCTATCACTCAATCTATAGTAACAAACATTTTTTTTATCAGAAACATAAAATAAATCTGCAATCATAACAACAATAACAAAAAGTTAGTATACCAGAACAAGTCTTCTGGCGAGTGAGTTTATAAATCAAGACCAAGATTCCAGCAGCATGGCATGCCTCAGAAGCAATGAAAAAATGGTTATACTCTTTAACAAACAGCTTCAAAGCCACCAAACAAAACAGTGCAACTATTACTCCCAAAAATGTCTTCACCTTCATTGACTGTCTTTTCATCCACACCGTCACAACATTCGGCGGCGAAGCACCCCTCTTCGTACCCATATCGAAACCCCTTTTCTTTTTTCTTTTTTCTTTTTTGGTCTCAACACAGAAAGACACAGCAAGAATAAACTGTGTGTGTGTTTTATGGGGGAGGAGACAAGAGAAAGGCGTTTTTGGAAGACACGAAGAGGACATGCAAAAGGAGTAGCGTTCGATGTGGCATTTACTATGTTTCCATGTTAGAAGCAATTAGGGGATTCCACGTAAAATGCTTTAATTGCTGGATTTTGTTTACCATTTTTTTTATGTTTCTTGCTTGGTTGATTTGCCCGTTTGGGATTCTCGATATCTTGACATTTTTTCTTTCTTTTTTATTGCCGTTATTTTGTTTTTATTCTTCTCCTTTATTTTTCTTTGCCTTTTAATTTTTGTTGTGAGTATCAATATATTTTTTGTAAACAATGTCATCTGTTTTTTATAAACCAAAGTCATTTTGGCAATAAAGATGACTACAAGTCAATTGGTTTGTTAAATCATATTGATACTCATAACAAAAAATAAAAATATCTTTATTGATAATTTTAACTTTTTTAAATTAAATTAGAATACCAACTTTCGTTTGCTCAAGTAGATAAGGATTTGTATCTTTTAAGCAACTATTTCAGTTTAAATTTTTATGGAGTCTATAGTATTATACATGGAATATCCTGACTTATAAATCTCAGCAGTACCTACACCGCTTATTTTAACCCTTTCAATAATAACTAAATTAGATTTCATTGATTGTTGCATGCAAGCACCAACATTGAAAATGTCAGATATAACGTTCAATATCGAAAGACAGAAGAAGACAATTATAATAAAAAAATTCAATCTAAAACAATATAAACAACTAGCAGCAGCAACATATAGATGGTGGAAGACATCAAGAGAAGAGAGCATGTTGTTTTTTTTATTTATTTATGTAGTTGTTAAATAATAGTATAAAAGTAAAGACTAGAAAGAGATGACGCTACGGGTGAAAAATTATTCATGACACACTGACACCAAAAAAAAAAAGAAAAACGAGAACTTTTTAACAAAAAAAGAGAATTTATAAAAAAAATTTCTATTTTTTGAAAATTAATAACATTTAAAAAATATGTTTGTTAATCAAATTTTTTTAAAACAAATTTTTTATTTTTTTATAACTGTTTTTCAATTTTTTAGAAAATAATAATAAAATTTATCAATTAAACGACCTTTCAGATACTACATTTTATCTTAGCTAAAAAGTTAAGAAAGGTATAAAACCTACTAGAAGATGATAACACACTTAATTAGGATATACTTACTATTTCTTTGTAGTACAGTGTGGGATTCAAAGCTTTAACGTCATGATGTATAACTGACAGATCTAGCTCAAATGGCTGTCATTTCTAACTCGATAAGCCTGATTAATGCGATTTTTAATTGAAAAAGAAAATAGTTATTGATAATACTTCAAATTAAAAAAGTTTCGTAAACCTGTTACAATCCAAAATACAACCCGGTGTAGAAGAGAAAACAAATTTTATCATTCGAAGTCTTGATAAAAGAATTATCATTTGAAAATTAGAAACAATTTATATAAAAATATGACTTATCAAAAAATTTAATTCCAGTTTTTTATTTTTTTTAATTGAAAGTTGTTTTATTCCTCTTTGAATGTTAACCCAAATGAGCTAGATGGATTCTCAAGTTCTGCGATGAATTATTTATTGGCTTAATTACGTTCTCAACGGCAAATTAGACCCTTAATTATAAACTAACTACAGTAGGCATTTTTTTTCTCAATTTTCGGCCAAGTTTTTACAGTCATACACATTTTTTCTTGGTCCATACGGACTAAATTTATATTTAGTCCTCATACTTTCTTTCTTTTATCTCATTTGGCCATTACTTTTTCTCTCTCTTCCTATTTCTCTCCTCGTTCTTCTCACCCTCATTTCCGTCCTTTCTCTTCTCACTCTCCACTGTGCTCCTCTTCCTCCATCTCCGCCTGCTCTCCCTGCACCTCGGCCTCTATCTCTGCCTCCTCTCTGTACTCTTCGTCCTTTTCCCCTCTAATCGTCAGCCTCACCATTCTCCGATCTGATATCCTCGTCGTCGTCTCCTCCTCGTCTTTCGCGACCAGATTTGATGTCGTCATCCTCGCTCTCCTCTCCGATCTCATTCTTGGCTCGCCTTTCTTCTTTTCGTTGCTCATCTCCTCGCTGCCCATGACCTGTGGTGACTCATTGTTTCCTTGCCTCCACGTTCTGCTGTTGTTGTTGTTCTCATTGTTGATCAGATCTGGTTTCGAGGAGTCGACCTTCGACAACAGAGAGGATGTGAAGGCCGAATTTGCGCTTTTTGGTGGCAACTAAGGTTTCCAAGAAACCTCAACTGATATTGTTTTTGCTTTTTACATTTGAGCCCTTATTTTTAGAAAATTTATTTTTAAAGTTTTAAAATCAGTCCCTATATCTATTCAATTTTTTGTCAAAAAATTTATTAAGGTATAATTTAAGTTTTTGGTTTTAAAAAAGTTCTTTAAATTTTTGAAAGTTTATTTCAAGTTTATGTAAGGTTGTTTTTTTATTTTTTAAGGTCACAAGGTTTTTTAAAAGTTTATTTAAATTTTTTAAAAGGTTTTTCAAAAGTTTATGTGGAGTTGATTTAAGTTTTTTTTTTTCAATTTTTTTTTTAAAATTTTTAGGTGTTCTAAGAGTTTGGAATTTTTTTTTTAAAAAAGGTTAATTTAAGGTTGATTTTAGGTTTTTAGAATTTTATCGAATTTTTGTAATGTTTTCAAAATTTTTAGATGATTTGGAGTTTAAAAAACTTTTTTTGGAAAAAGTTTATCTAAGGTTTTTTTAGGGTTTTTTTTACTGTATTGTAAAGTTTTGTCATTGTTTTTAAAAGATTTATTCAAAGTTTTGAAAAGGTTTTAAATAGGTTGATTTAAAGTTTATTTAAGAATGTTTTAAAAGTTTATATAATGTTTATTATAGGTTAATTTTTAAGAAAAAAATTATAAACATAAAAACTGCAAAAGTAACAAAATAAACTAATAATAAAATAAATTATGTACTAAATAAAAAGATTCAAAAAATTTTATTTAAGGTTGTTTTTTTATCAATATTTATGTTCAGTTAAAAGTGTTTGAAAGGGTATTAAAAGTTTATTTTAGGTTGGTTTTAAAAAATTTAAAATGAAAAACTAAAAAAAATAGAAAAAAAAGGAAAATGAACAAATTTAAGTATAAAAAAATTAAAAAATGTTGTTTTTTTTGTATCCACATGGAAACTCCATTCGAAATAAGAAAAATAGATATATGGATGAGAAAAAAATATAAGGGGGTCTGTTTGTAATAGAATTTTCAAAGGATGATGGTTTTGTAATGAGCCTTTTGTAAAATTACATAGATCAAAAATTGATATTACAGAATTATCATTCTAATTTTTAATATTACGGGTGTGCGGACCAAATTTCTAAATTACATTTTCATGTACTATATATGTTGTTTATATATTGTATATATGTTGTTTATATGTATTATAGATATACAAGTTACAAACATGACATAAACAAGTTATAAAATTTTGTAAAAGATATATAAGTTACAAATATAGCATAAACAAATTGTAACACTAATACTTGTATGTCCTGCATCTCTGTAAAAGATATACAAGTTACAATTATAACATAAATAAATCATAAACTTAGCATAAATACAGTATATACAAGTTACAAATATATCATAAACAAGTTATAAAACTAACACTTGTATATCTTTGAAAACTAATATAATATTCTAACAACATATAAATAAGAGTCAATAAATTTAAAAATATACATTTATCAATTTGAAAATATGAAAAAATAAATATGTAATATTTAAAAGTGGGTTGTACAAAATAAAGATTGTAAACTCTGTGAACCATTGTGTAAAAATAACTTTTGTAATTGATGCTATTTTCTAATGTATTAGAGAAGGCTCCCAGGCCTAATACGTAATCTGTTCTTTTTTTCTTATGAGAGGCTTGGGCCCAACATAACTACATAAGTGCTCATTGATGCTATTTTCTGTTTTTTTTTTTTTTTTTTTTTTTTTTTCATGAAGAAGTAGCTCATCAATGGGGTTAATTTTATCTATAGTCACTAAATTTTAAAGATTTTTTTATTTATGATTGCAAAATTCACATTTTGTTCAATATCGTCACTATTAGTTGGAATTTTATTCATTGGTAGTCACTATAACCATTTTATTTGAATTTTTCAGCAAATCCAATGATGTGGCTGCTACATCATCATGTCACGTCGCTTAACAAAAAAAATACAAAAAGTGATATTGAACAAAAAAAAGAAATAAATATTAACAATTTCAAATAGCCAATTATAATAACAAACAAAAAAATTAAACCTGCAAAAAAAAGAACTCGTCAAAATATCACATACATATTGTGTGTTAATTATTGAGCTAATTAATTTTTTAATATTTATTTTTGTTGTTTTTCTTTCATTTTTTATTGCAAAACTATTTAATTAAATGTTTTTTTTATTGTGTATAAGAATATAATACCGGTTGGTTGGTATAACAAGTTTTAAAAAATTCGTCACAAAATTTTTGATTTTAATATAACCTAAACCAACTTAATTACTTATATTGAAGTGGAAATTCATAAAATTTAAAAAAATATATAAAATTACGTAGACTTGTTGTTATCATTAATTTTTTGTTAAGTGTTATTATTATGCTAATGTCACATAATAATTTTTGAGCCACCAATAATTTTGACCATTGGTGAACAAAACCCCAAATTATAGTGACTATGTTGAACAAAATATGAGTTTTGTTACCATAGGTAAAAAAATCCTTAAAGTTTAATGACTATAGATAAAATTAACCCGCCTTAAAATTCAAATAAAATGATTATAATGACAACCAGTGAACAAAACCTCAAATTATAGTAACCACCGATAAACAAAATTCCAAATCGTAGTGATCATATTGAACAAAATATGAGTTTTGTGACTATAAGTAAAAAATCCTTAAAATTTAATGACCATAGATAAAATTAATCCCTCGTCAATGTGAATTTAAAATTTAGCGGAAAGTGGTATTTATATTTTATTATCTTTTATAAGATGAGTTCAACACAGCCTGATTTGGCTTCTTCCTCTAGTTTTAGTGGTAATGCTACGATGACGAGATTTGATTCTCACTAAATTGAGTTATGACTATTTGAACATTGCTTAGTGGAAGAAAACTATCATGGTCACGTTTAAAAAAAGATATGCTACCGTTGGCTGCTAACTCTTCTTTCTTTTCTCCGACAAAAAAAGTATGTATTTATAAACATTAGACATTACATGCATAGTGAATCAAAATAATTATTTTTTAAAATTTCCTTTTATAAATTATTTAATAACCTCAACTTGAATTGAAATTAGTTTCATGTTTTTCTCCACTAAAAAGGCTAATTGAATTTTTTATTTGGCCATCCTAAGAACTAAATATAATCTAAAATTCAAATAATTACAGTTTTAAAATCTTAGATAGACTAAATAGAATATTATTTTTTTTGAAATTAATAGAAGACCTTTAAACAATTAGATGCAATAAAAAAATATAATATATGTTTCAAAATATCTGCTTAATGTGACAAAATAATTTAAAAAATATCTTCCTCATTATTGAGAATTATTTACAAATTATTATGGGAAATTATTTTTATACATTCAATGAAACAAATTAACCTGTGAACAAAATGATAACAATGACGAAATTTTAAAGTACATTTAGTTCAAGAATATAATATTTATATTGAATCCACTTTTTGTTAGTGAGATCGTTTGCAACTTGAAGCTGAAACTTGAAAGTTCAAGGATTGAGGAAGATAAATTTAAAAATTGACGACACTTTCAATTTACGTAGTTGAATAACTTGTTCAAAATTGGCAACTTTTTATGAAGTATTAATGTAATTAGTGAGGAGCAAATCATTCAACTACGTACAATTTGTTAAAACCTGCAGGCTAATTAATACGTCAAAATACCTGTCAAAAAATTTAATACGTTGAAATCGAAAATCAAATTATCCTCAGCTGCGAAGACTCTATGAATGTTGTTCAAAAACAAACTTTTATTACGCATCGTTTCAGCGATTAACAAAGCAACATACGTCATTTTAACTCTCAATGTATGTTATTCATGCACCCAAACTATGTCTTCAACCCACAATGCACGTTATCCAGCTTTTAGCGGTGTCAGATCTGAAAACAAAGGCATAATGTACGTTATTTTGGAGCCAACGTATGTTTTACACTAGATCAACCTATGTCTTGCACTATCAACGTATGTTGATCATCAAAACCAAGATAACATATGTGATGCTTGTGGCTAACGTATGTTGTCAGCACTCTAGCCCACATACTCGACATTTCTCGCTTCCTCTCTTGCGTAGGATCATTCTCAAGGCTTAACAACACCCAAACTTGCAACATTAACCTCAATACTCATTCGCAACACTTATTCAACATCATCATGTAGGAGAATTTTCCGGAGATGTCTTAGTTGAGTTTGCAAAGCGAAAGCGAGTTGGAGTGAAGAGAGAAAACAACACCGTAATTTTTATAGTGGTTCGGCCAACCATGCCTACGTCCACTACCTAAGTTTCACTTAGGCTTTCCACTATTGAAGATTGATCCCGGCTCAATCTAACAAAGCCTTACACCAAGGTTGATTGCGGCTCAAACCTCTAAAACCAACAAGGTTGATTACGGCTCATACCTCTAAAGCCTACACACTGTTGTTTTCTATAGGCTCACAACAAACCTCTATAATTGTTGTTTTACTTAGACTCATAACAAACCTATCTCACTCTCAAAGTATTTATAAAAACATTTATAAAAATTGAAAGCTCTATGCTAGAGTACATGTGTTGGCACAATGCTCTTGATTTTCTCTTTAGCTTGAATTTGGTGTTTTGAGGGTGATTGAATGATAAAAACGTTTTAGCTTTGAAAGCATATGATCATCCACTTTTTTCTGTCATTCCTTGATGTATTTATAGCCTCTCCAAGTGATATGACCATTGGTGGAGATAAACTAGCCATTGGAGTATGTTTCTGCCTGTTACAGCTATCTGTGTCACTCTCACGTACGTCACTTCATTCTCACGTATGTCATCTGCAAATTCTCCAGTTTACGTACGCTTGTTCTTAATCTCACGTACGTTGATCATCTTTTAGCAAGCTTTGCGTACGTGAACTTATATCTCACCTATGTTAATTACAACACACGTACATGTACGCTTCCTTACGTACGTGAAACGTGCTTCAGAGGGTTCCAGTAGCTTCTACTTTTCTTCAGACCCTATCTCACGTACATGACATATTTCTAATGTACGTGAAGCATTTGCAGTGGCTTGTTTCACAACTCCGAACTCTCCAACTTGTTTCTCTTCAAGTCAAATGTTTTGCTTATAATCAAAACATAAAAATGAATTTAATATTGATCACTCTTGATCCAACAATCTCCTCTTTTTCGATGATGACAAAACTTTAAGGAATTTAAAGCACTACATCAAAGGCAATGAATTTGATCAAGGATTTCATCCTTATCATTTTGTTAGCATCATGAAAATATAAATGAAAAAAATTTCTCTTCCTGCAAATATATATATGAACATATTCAACACATCAAACACCAAATCATTATCGGAACACTCAAGAACCGAGTCAAAATCGAACGGAAAGCTACAGAAATCCAATTAAAACAAGCGGGATATTACAAATAGTTACAAATTCTTGGTGAGAAAATAAAATTTGAAGCCATTAGGTAGAAATTTCTCGTTATTAGTAAGAGAAGAATTTATTCTCATTATTGGTTTGAAATGATGAACAGTTCCTAACTAGTAGCTAAAATGATAATGGGCTCATTTGACACTATATTATATATTATATATTATTTTATAATGATTGATGATAAATAAATAGTAAAAAAATAAAGAGATGATACATTTTTTAATAAAATATTTTGTGCTATATGCTTTACAAAATATACTATATGTTGTTGTCAACAAACTAATCTAATATAATTCTAGTTAATGGTGAGAAAATTTTTCAGTTTCCTCGCCAAAATAAGCTTTAATAATATGATTTTTTTGTTTGGGTATTTTGACAAATAATTAAGTGGTCACCCACAAACCCCAAAGTTTAAAACCTTACTCTCTCTCATTCTCAGGTTGTCAACCTCAGTCACACCCCAAACCCTTCCTCTTCCACTTCTAGAGTTCACCATTGTCTCTCTCTCTCTCTCTCTCCCGCCATTGCCTTCACCTCTCTCTCTCTCATAACCATCGTCTCTCTCTCCTATCCACTGCAGTCGTCCTCTCTTTATTTTCATTAAATCCCTAAATCGTCTCTCACTCTCCCTTCCGCTGCCATCGTCTTCTCTTCCTCACTCTCCCTAATTCGCTTTTTTTTTTTTTCCTTTTTTTTGAAAAGAAATTAGTTGTAAAGTTGTTTTAATTTCAATTTGTTTTCACATCTCCGTTACAATCTCAGAGAGAACCTAATCTCTGTTCACCCAATGTTGAAGCCGAACTAGATATATTTTTAAGTTTTTTGTTTGTTTAGTGCTGGATTTTTTTTCTTACTTATTTTAAATTTCTAGCAGGATCTTGTTAAATCAAAATTTTGTCAAGCTGATTTTGTGTTGATGTTATTGTTATGTGTCATATGTGGGGTTATAATTGAATGCTTCAGTGATAAAATTTTGGTTCACATATTTTGGGTGGTAACAGGAATCGGATTTCGATTCTAATTATTTGTGTTTTGTTCATTAAAACTTTATTCACATTTTCAACATGTTAAAGAATGAGATTATTTCTTATTCCTGTAATCTGATTAACAATGGTTCCTTTTGTTAATTAGATTATCATTATCTTATAATCGATTTTAAGAATTATATTTTTTTATATCTTTTATTTTCTTTCATCTTTGTCATCTATGAATATCGAAATGAGCTATTTTTAAAAATAATTATCAACAAATAATTTAATTAATTTAATTTTTATATAATTTTTATTAATTTTAATTAATAAATAATTATAATTATTATATAATTAATTTTTATTATATAATTATAAAATATTATTATAGAATATATATATTAAATTAATAAATATTATATATATATATATATATATATATATATATATATATATATATAAATCAAATTCCAATTCCGTATTAAGCCAAAAATTACGATAGGAATCAATTTAATTCCGATTACTGTCATTCTGATTCCTTTTATAATCGATTCCGATTCCAATTTCAATGTATTTTTGAACCAATCACTCCTTAGTAATCAAGTTTTAATCCTTGCGTTGTTAAAATCCTTTGTCTTTTGTGAAAGAGTTTATTTATTTTCTTATTTTTAGTTGATGCAGGCTTTGGAACAAGCTTCTCAAGCTTAAGCTTCTCTGTCGAGGGTAATGGCAGGCCATTTGCTGTAAAGGATGAGATAATTTTTTGTTGAAGTCTTGTCATGAAGAGCTTTTTCTTTGTTTCATGTTCTTAGAGAGTAGTATTTGCACTTGTAGAATGATATTTCAAAATTTATGTAACTAATCTCACTTAATTAGGATTAAGCTATTGTTATTGTAATATTGTTGACACCATTCTATTCTTTCTCCATGAATAAGAATTTCTGTTAAGATTTTTTTGCTAAGCTAAATTGAAAAAGAACAGTTGATATATTTGTAGTTTCAATTAGTAATTATTTAAAATAAGTAAGTAATTTAATATTAGTTTTAATTATAATTTTTCTTCCAATAAATAAGTTCAGTTATAAATCTATAGTTATTAATGAGAAAACAAAGTTTCTCATCAGCAGTTATAAATGTGTCATAGTTGTTGGTGAGAACATAGTGTTTTCTTGCCAACAGCTAAAAATTATAACTGTTCGTTAGGCGTTATTCTGTAAGAACGCTTTTTCTCGCCAAATTCCTCGCTAAGGTTGTTTGGCGAGAAAAAAAGATAGTTTAGCTAGAAATCATTTTTATAACTATCAATGCAGATTATTGTAGTGATCTTTTTATAATAAGTAGCTTTTGTTTGGCTTAATACATATATAACCTCTTAAACTATCACGATTTTAATAACTTGCCTCTCAACTTTGCGAAAGATTATTCACCCCCTTGAACTTGTAAAAAGCAGATCAACTAACTCCCTATATACTGGCGTAGCAATCGTCGTGCATTTCGAACTCACAAAGGCGTGAAGGCATTCAAAATGTCAGATGTGGCATATAACCTGAAATAAAATGAACCAATTTTAAACTTATGTGTTTCTCAAACCCAACCTGAGTTACAAAAATTACAAAACCGACCACCAGCACCCGACTACATCTCTCCTCTCTGTTCTCACGTTTCTCTCACACTGTCTCATTTCCTTCTTTACAGATTAGTTGCCATCTTCTTTCTCCGTCAGCTCCCTCTCATCTCTGTAGCCTCCTTAACTCCTCATCTCCATCGTCGCTCTCTCATCCCTTCTCACCGCCTCAGTTGTTTTTAATAATGGTGATTTCGAAGAGAGAGCAAGAGAGAGGTGGCAGAGGAGAGACAGAGAGTGGAGGCGGTGTGTTTACAGATTAGAGATGATGAAGAAAGAGGAGGGAGAGAGAGAGAGAGAGAGAGAGAGAGAGAGAGAAGAGACATGCATTAGAGAGAGAAAGAGAAGTAGCAGAGATGGGTTTGTGTTTTGGTTTGAGATGGAAGATGGAGGAGGGTTTGACCAATTGGATTTGGTTTGTTTTGAAGTGGCTTTGGTTTGGCTTGAACAAGAGAGAGATGGGTTTGGGTTTGTTTTGATTTGAAGTTGATTTGACATTAAAATTTTACACGTGACAGTTTTTTGGATACACTGACAACAATTTCTTTTACGTCATATGCGTGAAACTCACTCTTCATTATTGTGATTAAAACAATGTGTAAAGAGTATTAGTTGATTTAATTTTACAAGTTTAAAGGGTTGTATGTTGCCGATTTGCAAGTTTATATGAAAGGTAAGCATTCACAAAGTTGAGGTCAAATTACAAAAAATGTGTAAGTTCAGGGTACACCTGTATTAATCCTTTTTTCCCCTTTTCTCTGGCTAATGTGACGTACATTTGCTATTTGTTTGTTTAACATATTAATTGGTTGTAGTTATTGTGATATTATTTTATTTTACAATTTATTAAATTTAAAATCCATCATTCCATCACTAGGATTTTGATGAGTAATTGAGGTTTTTATTTTTTAATCAGAAGTTTTGGATTTAAACTTTAGGTATGAAGAAGTTTTATACTCAATGGAGAGATTTTTATTGTCCATATGAATTTTATCCAACTTATATATAAATTAATTAGATGTTAAAAGTATTTAAATTTGAATAGTTTAACAAAAAAAAAGCTACTATTCTTAATCTCAAAAAATGAACACATCAATTTGGAAATAAGGACAATACTTCCATTTATAAACTTCATAGTATATCTTGTTTCAGAAAATATATACTTGCAAAGAATTTTGTTACTGAGTCCCCCATCGGTACGAGTATTTTTGAGAATTAAGGAAGAAAAATGGTGAAAGTTCTTTTTGATCTTCTTCCTATATTAAATGTAGATTAGATAGTGGGACACGTGGCAAACCGTGAAGGAGCTGTCGTTTTGGAGAACGAGGTAGATGTTTGGGGAAACGGTTGAAAAGACGTGAGGACGTGGGTTGAGAAGATGATGAATGATGTGACAAGTGCCACCTTACAAAACAGACCCGAAGAAACTTGTTGTGGAAGCCACCGAGGAATAAGCTTGTCGAGGAGCAAGAAATTGGGAGAGTACGTGGCATCAAGCCTAAATCCTCGAGCCACAGAAATATGTGGAGTCATGCCTGAGCCCTGAGGTTTTGGTGTCCCACCACCTCACATCCCCACGACTGAAACTTAGTTGGGACGTGGTAGGCCTTTAGAACGTGGGAGTTATCCTCTGAGAGACATGGGTTCTATCGCGGGGAATTTAGCAGGTAAAAATAGAATATAAAAGCAAGGCCAGAAGCGAGAAAAACCATCAGAAAACACACGACACTCTGCTTCCAGTTTATTTTGCTTATTTTTACTTTGCTTTTACTTTGCATTCGGTAGCATAGTTCATCTACACGTCGAAACGCAAGACTTGAGCTTACTCTGTTTGCATTGATTATGGATGTTGTAAGCTCTAATGGTTCAAGTGTAAGTTCGTGTGTTCTCTCTTATTTTTAAATGTTTAATAGTAGATTATTTTTCATTTACGTTTACTTATTAATGTGTGTTCTTCTTGCAAGTAGTTAAAGTCCTAGGTTCTCTAGGCAATTTTGAACCCTTCTAGTATTTTTACTTCTCGAATCTCATGTCGAGGACCGCTCGACTCTTCAAGAATCTTTCGGGAATAGACCTTGTACTTCCTCTGGACCAAACATTAGTATTTTTTCTACTTTATGGAAGTTGAATTTCTTTACTATACTTCTTTAATAGCAAACAAACAGTGTCAACGATATAATAATGGTAATCTGTAATATAACTCCTAAAATACAAATAACTATTACTACATCCTTGACACTAAGGCTATGATTCAATAAAATTCAAATAAGGTGGGCTTGCACAACATATAAAGACGTTAGCAAGAAATTAGTCAAGCAATTATATAGTTCCAAATCTAAATTAGGCGATATTCTTTTACCAGAAAAAAATGATTATGTGAGATTCTCATTTGGAATATACTTGAACATTTCAATGTTTATTTTTTTATTTTTATTTTTATATATTTTAATGTTAATAACATAGATTGGTCTTTGCGAGATACGGAAAAAAACTAAACATTAACAAACCTGAAGACAAATATTCAAACAATTCCAAATTCATGTATATTTTTCAATGCATTTCTATCATTTTAAAAACCTATACTACGTAATACTTAGTACTCTAATAAGGCTCCAAAGTAGTGAATTTAAATGATCTTTAGAATCATATTTACAAATTAAGAAGATTAAAAATCAAATTTCTTGAAGGCCAAAATGCATATACAATTTTATTATTCCCTATGTTATAACTACTAGCCTCAGTTGGAAATCTATATCTATAGTAACAATGAAACGTGCGCTTATTTTAGAGAATTTGAACAGACAATCTCTTCTAGATTTTTTTTGAAACAAATCTCCTCTAGATTTTTAGGTAATCAATATCAATATATACATAAAAGTTAGGGAGTTTTTTCAAACTTTCGATAAGTAGTTTCGTAGTTGATTAATACGTGAATTTTTATCTATATTATTATTCTTTAATGCACCAACTATGTGGTTAGTTAAGGAATAATTTTTTATTTCTCTTATTATTATTCATTTAAAAAGGGTTGAATGCGCTGAGTTAAAATATATTTGTATATTTTACACTTTATATAAAAATATCTTCTTTTCACTATATTATATAAGCGATTTTTTTAAATTTATTTTAAATAAACATGTTCACTACTAGAGTTAATTATGATCATTATTGTAAAACAATAGGGTTTTTTGCTATATTATATATTTGATTGTTTAATTTATTATAAATAATATGTTGATTATTATACTTACTTTTGATTACTATTTTTCTAAATTATTTAAGAGTTTAATTATTTTTTAGAAGAAATTATGAGATATAACTAAATATTAGATTTTTTCTTAATTAGACAATATTTTTCAATTTACCTGTAAAAAAAATATTTTAAAGGTTACTTTAAATAAATTTTCAATTTTCTCCTTCCTTTCTGTAAAAAAATATTTTTTAAAGTTTATAATATACATATTAAAAAATGATTCAAGTTTATTAAATATGATACTAATTTACAATACTATTCTTAGTAATGACTCTTTAAAAATATAAATTATTTATTATAAGTTATTAACTATAAAAAATTAGTAAGCAATTGAATAAAGAGGTTGTAAAAAAAAGACAAGAAATTTATTACGCACAACAATAATTTAATAATAAATAATTTTATTCTAATAAAAGTGACAAAAAATAAAGAACTACTTATTATCAAAAGAAAGTGTCACTTATCAGTAGCTAGGAAAAACTCTCTAGTAATTATATATATATATATATTAATTTTGTTATTCATATTATTTATGCAAATGATAATTTTGGATAAATAATAGAAATGACAATGACTCGAGTATGTGTCGAGCGTGGCACCCCCATACTCGAACCCTAAATGAAAAACAAAACCCAAACCCAATTGGGTAAAGGAAATCACACCCAAACCCAATATGCAAAAACAAAACTCAAACCCGATAGAGTAAAGGAAATTACACCTAAACCCATTGGGTTTGGGGATCCCCAGGGATAGAGGTGTTGTCGGTTCCGGAACCGGCGGTTCTGGTTTGTCAAATGTGAGAACCGGAACCAAACCGTGGTTTTACAATTTGGTCTAGTTCTGGTTCGATTCGATTTCGGTTCTGGTTTTAATTGGTTTTGACCGTTTAACTATCGGTTCGGTTTTGGTTCGGTTCCCTATTTTCTTTTCTTTTTTTTTTCAAATTTTTTTTTTAATCCGTTATTTTATCCCGTCAATTTTTTTCCGGTTTGTAAATTTTTTTATATTCAATAATTAACTATAGTACCAATAATACATTTTTTTCCAAAGATTTTTTTTTATTAATTTTCAAACAAATTAACTATTCTACTAGTAATTACATCACATAATTTTAAACAAAATTAGAAAAAAAAACTCATTAAATTTTATTAGATGCCCTCACTTGTGGCGGAGGAATACCATGGCTACAATACCGAATTTAATTATACAATATAACTATACAACAATTAACAATACATGATAAATTAAAATATAAGTAAAAAAGGAAAAAAACTAAACTAACTCTCGTCGTTGGAGTCGGAAGTGTTTGTTGTGGAAGCGACATCAAATAACTCCTCACATTCGGATGATGATGAATGGAGTTGGTCTTGAGTCCTTTGAAGCGCCATCGACCAATCATCAACACAAACTTGAGCTTCCAACGCTTCGGGAGCTAATCTCCATCTCTTAAAATCTAAAATGTTGCATCCACTACTAAAAGTTTGTTCAACCACCACGGTAGAGGCGGGAACGGCTAGTACTTGGAGTGCAACCTTTGAAAAGATAGAAAATGTCATCTTGTATTGCTTCTAAAAATCTAAAATATGAAAATCACCACCAACTTAAAAAACAGTGGTTAGATAAACTTCAAACTCGTTATGAGAGCTTGAAGAACTCCTTGATTTTTTTCGTCTATCCGCTATCAATTTGGATCCACGAATAATGATAAGGATGTAGGGATAAGTGGAAGTGAGGATGAACTAGATTCATCATTTGGACAAGTAATAGAAAAAGATTGTAATAATTCATTTATTAAAAGCCTAACTCTAGTAACAATTTGTAAAACATCAATATCATCTTCATTTTCTAATCCTAACAATGAATAATAAGTTTCTAAAATATCTTTCAAAAAATCAAATTTGTTGTTAATCCTAGGATAAAAAATAAATGCAACAAGATAAATATCAGGAATAAATTTAAAATAATATAACCATTTCAATTTCATTTGAAGGACGGACTATTGAATTTCTTCAATTTTCTCGCCCTCGTTAAATGCACCAGCTATGTTTAGTGCTTGTTCTAAAAACTCATGCGAAGTGGCTTTATAAACATGACTAAAAAAATTATTGGCACTATTAAAACATTGTAAAATTTGCATAATTTTTTCACAAATATTTCAAGTAGTAGGTAAAAGATTACTACTTGGAATATATTGAGAGGCAAAAGAACATAATAAATTTTTGTAATCAATAAATTGAGAAAGTAATTTGAAAGTCGAGTTCCAACGGGTATAAACATCTTTTGCAAAACATTTTGGTTATTTACGATTTTGAATATAAAAATTTGCCCACTCTTATTGGGTCCTAGGGCGAACCCACATATAAGAAAGAATGTTTTTAATTGGTTCAATATAAACATTCATTTCTTGTAAATCATCTTGAACACATAAATTTAAAATATGGAAAATACATAGTATATGAAAAAATTATCGACCAAAATTCGGTTGACAAATATTTTTTAAATCGTTAACACAAGCATTATTAGCCGATGCATTATCAAATGAAATTGAAAAAATTCTATTAACCAACCTATATTCATCTAAAATGTTATGAATTAATTTACAAATATTTAATGCAGAATGAGATTCATCAAAACATCTATATGCTAAAACTCTTTTTTGCAAAATAAAATTCTAAT
>CAODLS010705464.1:0-13026 GCA_948243855.1 Flueggea neowawraea
CGTATATATATCATATTCCAAATCAATTCCATAATCCAAATATATATATATATTTTTTCAGAAACCGGATCTTTATTTTCGAAAAGATATTCGAAAATCCAAACAAATACTGTTTATCAAAAAACGTGTCACATTTTCCAAATCGAGTTCATAGAACAAAGCTTACAAATTAGAAACCAAAACGGAAACTCTTAACGTTCAAAACATAGCATGCACTCAGCATCAAGAATTAGTGGAAAAATATATACAATATACATGTAATTTTCCCAAAAACAAAGAAGTGAATCTTTATTCACATAATCCAAATTATTTAATTTAATCAATCCTTAAATTAGTCCAATTTACATGCTATGGTGATAGCACAACAAAAACAAATATACGTTAAAGAGACACAGGCTATGTGTCTGAAGCTGTCATCCACTCACCTGAATGCCGAGCTTCTAAACTCACTGACCATCGATCGATGGCTGGTCGCGCCTCGGAAACCGAACAGAGCTGAAACAAAATATTTTACAAATAAATTAATACGATGACTGTGGCAATACAAAATACATATGATGTCTGAATGCAGACTCAGATGCCATCGGCGTCAAAAATCCTATTTCCATAGAAGATCTATCACTTACGGCCCAAAAATCAAAATTAGTGTAAAATTACGAATTAGTCCCCAACTTTCGTAAAATTACACTTTAGTCCCTAAAACCTCGAAAATTAATAATTAATTCCCAAAAATTCCAGAAATTAATAATTAACCCAAAACTTTTAGAATTTATAATTAAATCCTCCAAATAACTCAATTTATAACTAAAAACTCAATTTTTTCAAAATTACAAAATTAGCCAACATTTTCAAAAGTTACAAATCTATCCCAATTTTTTTTCTAAAATTACAAATCTGTCTCTCATGGCAAATATCAGACCAGTCCTCCAATTTTTTCTAGAAAAATCAAAATTTTCGGTTTAGTCCTCGCGATGAAAATTAGTCCAAAAACACCCAAATCCCGAACCAAGCGGAACCCGATGTTCCCGATGGTTCCAATCAACTCTAAACAGTCCATTGAACCTAAATATAGTCTCGGTTTGCATCAAAAATCTCAAAATCATACTGAACCGAAATACCCATTTTCGGACCAAACTTAGCGCATTAAGATTCAACCATCAATTCTTCATTTTTAAGCTAGATTCATGCATTTTCAACCTCAATCTATCATTATCCAACAAAAACCAACTCAAATCCATCCAAAAATCACAGAAATTCGAACGAAAAATTATTTTTTTGGCCAAAACCGAAACCCACCCAAAACCAGTCGGTTTAACCATCAAACCAAGCAAAAAAAGAGAGAGAAAGAGAAAATCACTTTATCTTGGTGTGGAAATGGAAGAGGAACGAAGAGAGAGAGTCTTGAAGAGAGAGAGACATTTTCTGGTTCAAAAATGAAGAGAGAGAAAGTTACTGTAGCGTTCTGGGTTTTAAAAGAAGATAAGGGAGTCAAACCGAACCCGCTGACCAGTCTAAACCGAACCAGTTGACCAAACTAACTAACCAACCCAGCAGTCAAAACTGAACCAATTCAAAATCAAACTTAACCAAACCAGTCTATAAAAAGAACACAATCAACCCACTAATGAATTTTGCATCCATCTTCAAAACCCAAACAATTTCACAAAAATAAATCAAGCCAACTTAGTATGAATCAACCCAACCGGTTAAACCAGTTGCCCTAATCAGTAAATAACCCAACCGAAAATCACCCCTCTTTTCTTTTTCTTTTTTTCAGATTTTTCTTTTTTCAATTTCCATCAATTTTTCTATTAATAAATTACTTTTAATCACCAAAAATAAAAATTCAAATTTTTACCCAAATTTATTTAAAATAATTATTCAAAAATAATTATTCAAAATAATTATCCACCAATAATTATTCAAAATAATTACTCCAAATATAATTATTCAAAAATATTTATAAAAATTATTCGGGGTATTACACAACATCAAAGTTTCTCTAAGTTCACTAACTCAAGCAAGAAATTATCTTCTTTGATATATTTATAAGTGCATTTAACTTGAGTAAGAAGGTTGTCTCGATCCATATGAATTCTTTACTCAAGGAATACATCTTCTAAGGAATACCTTAATAAACCACTATATTTTCTAGCTCAAATAATGAAAAAGACAAAAGTCACCTGCCACGACCCATTCCGGATACTATGACCGGCGTACGAGATGAACCGTCTATGGGAGTCAGGTCCATCCCGCACAAGCCTCCATAGTGCAGAACTTATACCCAAATATCATATTTAAAGAAATATGAAAAATAAATAAAGGTTTAATCTTTATTTATTGAAAGAAAACATATATAATATTAATTGCGGAACTAATTTCAAATTAAAACATTTGAAATGTCAAAAAAATTAATAGAAACAAAAACACCTCCCACAGGAACCCGGTGTGGAGCACCTAACAATTCATACAAAAGGGGCCCGATCGAAAGGGCATTGACCGCAACTTCAGAATTCCTCACTGAGCATCAAATGCCAAAGATTTTAGTCCCTAAGAATCACCTGCACGATGATAATAAATAGGGACAAAACAAATAAAGGGGGTTAAACCCAGTGAGTGAGGGACAACACTCCAGATTGTCTCATACGTGCCTCACAAAAACCGTTTTAAAAACAGTTCAAAAATACCACATGCAGATATAACCCTCATATATACATATATATACACGCTACATATGTATAGTGATTCAAAACCATTTTTAAATCGTTTGCAAGCAAAGCAAACAACATGCACTAAATCGTTCTGGAACTAAACCAGACTCTTTCAAGAATCTTTCTAAAATTATTAAACCAAAACAAAACATTTCAAAAACCGTTCTATAGAAAACTACTTATCAGAGTTCAAAACCATTTCTAGCATTCAAAATTTCGCCACGTAGACATTATTATCTAGAATATCTTCAAAATAACTAAAGCTCAAATGTTTTAAAACTCAAGCGAGATTCTCTCAAAAAACCTTTTGCCTTAACAAAGGTTTCAAACAAAACATCTTAAAATGATCCAAAACTTTCGAACTTTCTTTTAAAGTTGTTACTAACTGTTTCAAAAACAGAACTCAAAACCTTTCTAGTTTTTATCAAAACCTCATAATCAAAATTTTACCTTGTAGGCATCATAATACTAATAGTATTATTTTCAAAATCATATCTTATCGGTGTGGGATTTGCCTATACTCAACCTACAGATGTGGGATTTGCCTATACTCAACTCATGAGTTTTCCCCCACCACCGCCATTAGTTGATGTTTGCCCCACCACCATTAAAAATCAAAACGTATTTCATAAATACCGGAGTCAAAAACATATAACATGAATAAGAGACCATAAACATAGTGCCACCATATTATGACTGGGGTCATGCCACCAATCCATAATCCAATCATGTGCCCTCGTCAGAACTACATGGCTACCAACTACCCTGATAGTTGGGTTTAACATGCATTGGTATACCAAAGGCTACGCACCCCGTAGTATAGGCGTCTCGTCTCCAAAACATATACATAGTGTATTTAAATCCAAAACATAACGGTCATGTGACCGAGCATATCAAAACAAATCAGATATATACAATATAGCTTATATATATCATATTTCAAATCAATTCCATAATCCAAATTTATATATATAAATATATATATATTTTGGAAACCGAATCTTTATTTTCGAAAAGATATTCAAAAATCCAAACAAATATTGTTTATCGAAAAACGTGTCACTTTTTCCAAATCGAGTTCTTAGAACAAATGTTCAAGTCAAAATCAAACCAGAAAGTATCAAACACTGAGTTAGAATACTCATTTCAAATCCATAATATTCCAAAACACAGCATGCACTCAACATCAAAATCAGTGGAAAACATATATATAAATATATATGTAATTTTCCCAAAAGCAAATAGGTGAATACTTATGCACATATTCCAAATTATTTACTTTAATCAATCCTTAGATTAGTCCAATTTACATGCCATGGTGATAGCACAACAAAAACATATATAAGTGGAAGAGACACAACCTATGTGTCTGAAGCTGTCATCCACTCACCTGGATGTCGAGCTTCCAAACTTCATAACACTGACCACCGGTCGATGGCTGGTCACCTCAAAAACTGAGCTGAGCTGAAACAAATATTTATAACCATATCAAAATTGATGACTGTGGCAATACAAACATGCATGCAATGCAAATGCAGACTCAAATGCCAACGGCGTCAGAAATCTTATTTCGACCGAAGATCTAGCACTCTCGGCCCAAGAATCGAAGTCCATTAATCCTCAAACTCTCCAAATTCACCAAATACAAAAATGTCACAATTTGGTCCTTCTGAACCACTACTTACTCGAGTTAGTCTGAGGCTAACTCGAGTTATCTAGGGTCTGGTTTACTCGATTTATCCAAAATTAACTCGAGTAAATCATATCCTGTTTATCGAGTTATCCAAAATTTAACTCGAGTAAATATGTGTCTATCTTACTCGAGTTAATGAACATTTAACTCGAGTAAGTCACTTATCTAGATTGTCCAGTCCAACCAAACACTCAAATCAACGGATAAAAATCTCTCCCAATCACATATATTAACTCTAATCATCCTCCTGAATATGAATCTATACTCCAATCTATCACAACAACACAAAACCTCACCAAATCATCCTAAACCCGAATTAAACATAAAACCTAATATACATGATCATACAGAAAACATAAGGAAAGAAAGGATTAGAAACTCAATCTTCCCTCAAGAAATCCAAACAAAGTGTTAAGGAACCACTTGAGAGAGATTGGAAGCGTCTAAGAGGAGTGGTTTGGAAAAAAATAACATATTTCGGTCGGTTTGGGTCTTTAAAGACGATGAACACCGACACAATGATAACTCGAGTTACACAATGATTAACTCGAGTTATATGGACCTCTTATAACTCTAGTTACGATTCTGAATAACTCGAGTTGTATAGGGGTCACACAACTCGAGTTACAGCTTACACTAACTCGAGTTATCCACTCTCCAGACTCGCTATTCTCAAGATTCTACAACATCAACCCTATATGTCCATCATCTTAATCAACTATCAATCTAAACTCCAAACTCGAAATGAGGATAAGCATCTACGATCATCAATCGAAACTTCTATCATTATAGGTAATATAGCTGAAACAGACGGAATATTACATCACCTATGATATTTGAATATTCAAATATCACTTTATCCACAAAAATTTTAATTTTAAAAATTAAGCTGAACCACATGAGGATAATAACCTAATAAAATTTTTAAATTTGGAAATTTAACAAATTATTATTATCATCATCTTATAATCTCAATTCACAATGACAAACTACACACGCAACTCTCGTGTACAATTGACTAGTATATTGTAATAGTGTGAAAATGAAATTTGTTTTTCTTGTTGAGATAGAAACCAATTTGTCTTCCCAACAATGTTGATTCTTCGAAAATGTACGCATCAACACTCACATCATAGTTGTCACTTTTCATTAATATTTGCATGAAGACTAAATGGTACGTAGTTTCAGACCACACGTTTTTACATACCATACGTTGATTAGTTTCCACTTTGTGAACTTATAAATTAACCTGAATCGCCTTTGCTAAGCATTTCAAACCAAAGGGGAAAAGACACTACTCGAATATGGAATTTTCTAGTTCCAAATCCCACATAGAAGATTTGGTTAAAAAGATTAAGCAAGACATCTTCTATGATGACAATAACAAAGATGTCTATTCGTTAATGGCCACTTCTGCCTATGACACAGCTTGGCTAGCCATGGTTCCCGACACTAATCAAGTACCAACCCGACCAATGTTCGAAAATTGCTTGGATTGGGTTCTCAATAACCAGAAAGAAGAAGGTTTTTGGGGAGAATATGATGCCCATGGCTTCCCTACTTTTGAGTGCCTTCCTTCCACCATTGCTTGCATGGTTGCACTCAAAACATGGGGTCTTGGCCACACATTACTTGATAAAGGTATATTTTGAAAGGGAAAAAATTATTATATATTACATGCAATTGCAAACGACTCTTAGTATATTGTTCTGCTAACAGTAACCTTTATCGCTCTGTATCTCCTAGTTAACATATATATCGTGCATGTCTATGAGTTTCATCACTTCTATTAAAACTTTGCTATATATTTACTTAATTTCCATATTGACGACGGACATTGAATTAATTGTTTCACATTAGGAATGGGGTTTATTAAAGCAAATGCAGAAAGGCTTCTTGAAGGCATGGATCAGGATTCTTGTCCTCGTTGGTTTGCTATCATCTTTCCTGGAATGATTGAGGTTGCACGTCGGAATGGCTTGGATATGATCTTTCCTGACCCATTAAAAGACGTGGTCATGGAAGTTTTCCTTAAAAGGAAGCTTCTCCTTGAAAGGCAATTTTCTTTCTTCTCTCCCTTTCTATCTTTTTATTCTTCCCGAAATAGTCAAACAAATTAATGATAGAGTTGTAACTCATTAACACTACAGTCATTTTTCAGCATTAAAAAATTGAAAGTTTGAGTTTCAATTGGAGCAAATAAATTGAATTATCAAAAAATAATAACTACAAACACTTAAATAAAGTAATATTAGCGCAAAATAAACAAATTAATGAGAGCTTGATCATCTTGATAAAAATAGAATAAATTAGTTTGTTACTTAATTATTTCTTTTTATTTTTTTATAGAGAGGAAGTGATGGACAAAAACCAATTTCGTCCATTATTATCGTACCTTGAGGTGGTGCCACTTCATGACGAAGTTGATAATCAATATATAGCTAAACACATTGGTCCTGATGGCTCCTTGTTCCAATCTCCATCTGCAACAGCAACTGCATTCATGGCTACCGGCAACAAACATTGCTTAGCGTATCTGCGATCAGTTGTTCAAGCTTGTCCTAATGGAGGTAATAATTAATTGCAGATTCACGTGATAATTAGTGCATGTCAAATACTAATTAATATTTTTTTTTGCTAATACGCACTTAAACCAAGCTTAAAGGGGAAATATTAATATATTATGAACTGCATGCAGTTCCACAAACATATCCATTGGATGGAGAGTCAATAAAGCTTTGCTTGCTCAATCATTTACAAAGGCTGGGTTTAGCTGAGCATTTCAATCAAGAGACTGGACAATTATTAGAAAGAGTTTACAGGTAATTAATCAAATTAAGCAGCTATTCAAGTTACAAAATTAATCTGTAATTCATTGGTACTCGATTTGTCTTCGCCGCACTAAGAGAGTGCGAATTTAATTTCCGATAAGAGCAAACATAGTTACTTGTAGAAAAAATTGAAGACAATTCATATACAACACGCTATTTAAAACTATTCAAATATAGATAAAAGAAAATTTTCATAAATGTTTACTTTAATGTATAAACTTCTATGTTTTTTTCCTCAGGAGTTACATGAATGAAGAAGCAAGGCCAAGACCAAACTTTTCGTCAGTTGCATCGCAGCTATACAAAGACTCTTTGGCCTTCTGGCTCCTGCGGATGCATGGCTGTCATATGTCACCACGTAAGTGCTTAATGATTTTATTACAATAATGCAAATAACTATGTTTTCTTTCAACTTATTTAATTAACTTCATTTTTTTAAAATTTTTTGGATTCATTTTCAGGTAGCTTTTGTTGGTTTTTAGACGATGAAGAAATTCAAGACTATATCGAAAACAATCATGAAGACTTCCAATTTGTGATGCTTAATGTTTACAGAGCCACACACCTTATGTTTCCAGGAGAATACGAACTTGAAGAGGCAAAATCATTTTCTAAGAAGTTTCTAACCAAAGACCAAAAAAGTCGTTCATTGCCCAATAATATTAATGCCAGGGTAATTGTCTGTTTGAAAACTATTACATTCCCACTTAACAAAAAAAGAATGTTGGCCATCTAATTAACGACGATGTTACTTTCGATAATAACAGCAATCATTGAATTCTCCTAGTAAGGTCACTGAGACAGGCAGCAGCCTGCTGCATACATAATGAGTAATGCTTAGAATTTTACACATTTTAATACACTTTTTCCGATAATTTGGTAAACTAGCAAAGGTGTTTTATAGAGTGAAGATCAAGTTAAAACAAAAAAAAATTATCTCAACTAAAAAAACGCATATTTTTTCATATATAATTTATTTTTCATATGATGTTATCTAAAATTGAGACTTAATTTAACTAATTAATTAATATATCTATATAGGAATTTTCTTTTTTTTTTGGTTTTTAATTTCCCCCTACGTTAGTTAATAGTTTTCCTGCATTATTAGAGATAATATAGCAGTAGATTTCAATTTAATTTTGAAAATTGACCCATTTGAAAATAGATTGAACACGAATTGCGGTCCCCATGGCTTGCACGACTGGATCACCTAGAGCACAGGACTTGGATTGAAGACGGCAATAACTCTGCTCTTTGGCCTGGAAAATCCTCCTTTTATAGGTAATATATTTTTATTTAATTAAAATTTATATGGCTTGGATTGGTTTAAAATTATAACACGTCTAGCATATGCTTCTAAAATCAGGTTATCAAAAACTTATAATGACAGACTTGTCAAATTTGCTGTGCGAAACTACGAGTTTCGACAATCAGTATACCAGAAGGAATTGAAAGAACTCATTAGGTAAATTTTAAAATAAAAAACATTTGAGTTCTTTAGATGAAATTCGTTATTAATTGTGAAAATCATGCTTCGTATTAATTGATTAAGGTGGTCCAAGACTTGGGGTATTAGTGACACTGGATTCGGACGAGAGAGAACAGCATATTGTTACTTCGCTGTTGCGGCAAGTACTTCTTTGCCTCTAGATTCTGACGTAAGAACATTGGTTGCAAAAAGTGCAATAATTATCACAGTTGCCGATGATTTTTACGACATGCAAGCTTCCCCACATGAATTGGAGATTCTCTCAGATTCAACTCAAAGGTTCGGTTTGTTTTTACATGAGAGCATCATCAACAGTATCTCTATTTTAAGGAGTTAAAATATATTATTTAATTTTTATTTGTGTATTATTTTTTTTGAAATTTATTAGAGAAAGAAAATATTAAAAAATAAATATTTTATTGATAAAATAGATAAATAGTATTAAAGAGTTAATAATAATTCTTTAAATTTAGTGAAAAACTGTAAATTTATTAAAATTGTTAGTTATTTTATTAATAAAATATTAAAAAAGTGAGTTAAATTATAATAAAAATAAAGTTGAATTTAAAATTTGAAATGAATAATAAGATAAAATATTATATTTTAAAAAGGAGGTAGAAGACTAATAAAGTAATAGCCTGTTAGTAACAGCTTGAACTTTTAATTGTCAGCAATTACTAACAGTTGAATCTTAATTTTGACAGATGGGATGGTACAGGCTTGAGTGGTTATTGCAAGACAATTTTCGACGTTCTTGATGACCATGTAAGAGAAACTGCCGGAAAATACCTTCAACGACAGAAAACTGATATAACGAACTATCTTCAAAAAATTGTAAGCTTCCAACACCATTATAGGTTCGTCTAAGTTATGTACGTTAAATAGTAATTACAATAGAAAAGTAATTTAAATCTTTAGAAAATTAGACTTCTTTTTTTTATTTCAACTTCTGTACTTTTTAATATAGTATGTATGTATAAATGTAGATATAGATAAATTATTTTATTTGTTCCTATCAAAATTTGAACTCACGAATTCTTAACGGTGAACGTTAAAATTTACTCTAGTTTCAATAAACTTTAAGTCTATTGACATTCGTTCATTATTTTGATAATGTGAATTAATCTTTTCTTTTCACTGACATTGAACGATTTCTTTCTTGATTTGAAGTGGTACGAAACATTTCAGTCCTGGTTTACAGAAGCCAAATGGAGCAGAAGTGGGGAAATACCATCACTAAAGGCATACCTTGAAACTGGCATGACATCCATTGCTACACACACACTAGTTCTTCCAGCGTCCTGTTTCTTGGATCCAAGCTCACCAAATTACAAAGTCGGCCTAACCCAATACGAAACCATCACCCAATTGCTTATGATAATCACTCGATTGTTGAACGACACACAGAGTTACGAGGTAACGAAATTAGCTTCCAAAGAGAAAAAGTTCATTTGAGCTTATAAAACACATAAAAGTAAAACATAGAAAATACCAAATTGTATATAAAATTGAAATTGAGCGACTTGGAAATTAATTTGTTGCACAATTAATGTTTCAGAAGGAAATTAAGGATGGAAAATCAAACTATGTCCTGCTGTGTTTGAAGGAAAATCCTGAAGCCGGCATTGAAGAATCAGTTGCCTATGTCAGAGAGATTCTAGACAAGAAGAAGAAAGAGTTTATGGAACAGGCCCTGTTGGAGGGTTCCAGTGACTTGTCCAAAACGCTAAGGCATTTCCATTTGTCATGTCTGAAAACGTTTCAGATGTTCTTCAACGCTGCTAATAGATTTGATTCCGAAACAGAAATGCTTCAGGACATTCAAAAGGCAATTTATGTTCCTCCGGAAGTCGGAAAGCAATTAGAGCCTGTCTTAGTGCCAACTATGCCTCTTCATGAATCAAGATCAACAAAAAGGTATCAAACAGTGGCTAATATTCGAGTTGAACGGCACGTCGTTAAGGGTTTCTGTATTAGTCATATTGCCAAGTGTTCTCGGACTAGTTCAAGTATTGGACTCATGAAGACGCCTACAAGAGCGGCGAAGTTGAAGTTGTGTTTCATGTAAGAATCCTGTTGTTTCTTTCCTGTTCATGTAAGAGTTGTCACTTGTTACATTAAAGGATTTACAAAACATTGTATATCCTTGGTACTAGAATTTGAAGGCCCTAATTTTCATGCAAATGTAAGACTTATGTTATTTGAATGAAAACCCTAGCCGCTCCGATTTTTTCGGAGACCTCCATACCTTCTCAGCGATATCTTTCGGCATTGCTCCGGCCATGGTTGGGCCTCCTGGCTCGTCGTCGCCGGGTCATACATCTCCAGGGATAGACTGCTACTTCAACCCTCGTGATATGTTTTCCATGATTGCCTCCAACCCGTTTGCAACCTCTCCTCCACAGTTAGACTTGCCGAAGGGTGCTCTCACACCTCCCAGACCTTCAGTTCCATCCTACGCTACTGTCATTCGATCTGATCTTTGGGTTCCTCTTGAAGACAATACTACCGCCCTTCCTCTGTCCAACCTTGGTGGATTTGTCTCGGTTACGATATCGCAAGATATTTATCAACAGCGGATTAGGGCTTGTCAAAGCTCGCTTATTGGCCGTCTGGTTCTTTCAAAAGGAGATACCCCATGGCTACATGAGAATTTGAAATAGAAGCTAACCAACTTGTGGGACTTAAAGTCTCAATGGAAACTTATTTCATTAGGTAAAGGATTTTATCACATCTTTTTGAACTCTTCGGAAGAACAAAAACTTATTTGGAGCAAGGGAACTATTAATCTTAAGCCTGGCATTTTCCGACTACAACAATGGGTATCGGGTTTCGATCCAGAGGCATAACGTTCCACTACTGTCCAGATATGGATACGGTTATACAAGTTGCCATGGGATTTTTGGAATCCAAAGCTGTTGTCTGAAATTGCTAGAGGAATCGGAATACCACTTCGAATTGATTTGAAAACATTGGAAGGAGAGTTGGGGCATTACGCAAGAATTCTAATCGACATCGACCTCTCGGCAGCGCTTCAGGAGACTTTGCATGTTAAAGCAAGAGCACACTCCCTTTGGGTGGACGTGGTTTATGAGTACCTGCATTCTGTAACTCATGTAGAATCGTCGGTCATGCTTCTTGCGATTGTCGTCGCAATGCAAAACCTATGCTCATGTTAAGCCGAAGGAGACATCTACCTCTAAAGAGCTTGTCACCAAGAAATGGGTTCCTAAACACGTTGTCGATGCAGTCCCTATTACGCAGGCTTCCACGGACCTTGTTGTATAGCCACTTGAACCTGCTGCTGTTGGTGCACAAAATTTTCCTATAACTCCAACGGATGCTGTTACTATTCGAGATGACATTACAGTTGCTGGTAATAAAGTGAATACAATCTTAAAGGAACACTCTAATTTACACATTGTAGAATCTGTAGCTATGGAGGTGGCTCCTATCTTCGAGGCTGCCAATCAAAACGTGCCAATGGATGCCAACAATGATAAAGACCAACACCTCGTGGTAAATCTTACAAATCCACATGTTGATGCATTAGCTTGCAAAGACTCCAATATTGCCACCTCATGGGCAGACCAAGCTGAACAAAGCAATACGGATCCAAATTTTTTAGAGAACACGAAGGAGGACATTTCGATTGATGATGAGGGTGGGTGGACCACAGTAAGTAATAAGAAGAAAAAAGTTCCAATGAAAAACAAGCCTATGCTAACAATGCGAGCTTCTCAGCATTTAGCGCGGCCTCCGCACCACCTTGACTTATGAAGATTTTTTTCTGGAATTGTAGAGGATTAGGGAATGTCAAGGCTCAGCTCATTCTTAAAAATTTTTGTTCTATGCATTCTCTGGATATGATGGGTCTACCTGAGCCCATGGTTGATTTTAATATTATTCCAAGCAAATTTTGGGAATCTATTAACATGGAGCTTGTTGCGGTGAATTCTAAGCCTCTTCCAACGCTTTGGGTTCTTCGTCGCAGAGATGTTATTTTAACTAGCGTTGTGGTGTCTGAACAATTTTTTTCTGTTGATTATTCTATTATTAATTGCCTCACAAAGCTATTTTTGTGTATGCCAGTGTCTGGTGCAATCGTCGGAGGGATTTATGGAACTCTATTAGTAATTTGGTGAGCTTCATGCCACCAAGCTGGTTTATGATTGGTGATTTCAATGTTGTCCTGGGTGCACATGAAAAAACCGGTAGACCTCCTCCTTCTGGGCCCTGCTTGGATTTCAAAGCATTTATAGAGAATTGCAGTCTTGTTGATATTCCTTTTAAAGGAGCAAA
>CAODLS010705554.1:0-15456 GCA_948243855.1 Flueggea neowawraea
AAAATGGTGAGGTGTTACAATCTTTGTTTTCAAGTTCACCTACATTATCAACAACTACATTCTCGGGGTTGAGATCATTGTTAGTTTTTGTGCCCTAGTCTAATCATTCATGTGCATTGTCATTGTATTCATTATTTAATAAAGAGGCATTTCATTTCATATCTATGAACTATTATATTGTTTATGACAATAAAACATCCTTGAATAGTTTATTCTTCCTTATGTCATAAAGTTTGACTTGATAGTAAAATCCTAAGACAAAAGGAATATTATTCTAAATGTCCTTAATCAATTGTTCTCATAAGAATGGTAATGAATTAAGGTTGGTATGTTAATAAGTGGATAATCATGTTTTACTGATTATGGATATGAGATATCACTTAAACATAGATATATGTTAGGGAACATGTATTGGATTGGCCCACTATGAAATCACTTCATGGATCAATGTCACAGTAGCTTTCATGCGATGGTGATAGTTGAGTCCTCTGACTGATGCTCACTATTGACTCCTACCTGAGAAATAACATGTTTTGACTTGGTCAAACGTCATCCCTAACAGGATGACAATAAATGCCATGATTGGAGCTTTTAATATCGAAGCTAGAATACAAGTGGAATCCCAAATCAAATAACCATTCTAAGCTTAAAATTACCCCATAATTTGAGTAAGTAACATAAATCTCAACTGGAATGATATCACAATAGAGAGATTGAAAAGAGAGAAAGTCAAATCACAAAGTAACAAAGCTTAGGCATATTCCCAAAAATTTCTTTCTTTTTTCTGAATGTTGAAGACATCTAGTATAGGCTATCTTGAAAATGTAGCCCTTGTTGATTAGAAACCAGTCGTTGTGTCTCAGCTTGGAATTCTAAATTTCAAATGAAGCCATCCTCTACAATGTTCCTTGTGGTGTTCCAACGTGCAATTCAGAGCTTTGCAATGTGCGTTGGGGACCCTTGAACATGCTTTGATAGACTCCAGCACCTACTGGTCATAAAGATACTCTAGCAACATTCTTTGTATCTTAAGCATCATACTTCGATAATCTTTGCAACGTGTTTTGCACAAACTCAACATGCACGTTGTCGATTGTTAAGGTTTCACCTTTAAATCTAACGTCATATCGTATGAGGAATATTCAAATTTGAATATCGAGGAGCGTATAATAGATTTGTCAGTATCTATCATCTTTTGTGAACAACATGAGTTTCTCTACTAGAGCGTGCGTTGCTCCTTTGTTGGTAAAATTTTCACCTTCGAACAAAGCCATGTGTTCTCTGAAGCTTTAGAGTGTTCCTGGGATCTTTGATAAACCTTGAAGTTTATACAGTTTTTCGTCAATGTACCTTGCACCTATGCAACGTGCATTCTTGATCATTAACACATCCCATGACGATAAGTATCCCAACAACATACGGGTCTAAATGTGAAACGTGCTTTGTAAGAATCCAGAGTATTATTGTCTGGAGACTTTCTTCATTAACGCGCTTCGATGGTCGTGCAACGCTCGTTGTGGCGAGCTTTGCTTAGATTGAACCACGCATGCTTTGTAGACTTTGTAGTCACGTGCGTTGCACTATGTAAACCATCTGTTGATAAACTATTCAGTGATTTTGTTGAACATCAAAACTTAGAAAGAAGCTTCATGTTCACCATGAATGGTTCAACATGCGCAGTCTAGGAGCTTCCTCGGGATCGAGATAAATTAGGAAGACTAAACTTCCTTCCTCTTTTTTGTTCAATGTAAAAATGGGAGAAATTAACATAAAATGGCAATCCAAAAGTGGATGAATTGGATTGAAACTTAAAACTGTGTCGTTTCAACAAATTTTCAAACCAAAACTGAAGTTCAATCCAACACACACTTGCGGAAAATAAAGAAAAAGAGATGAAGGGCTAGAAGATAGAAGTCCTGGATTTATAAGGGTTCGCTCCTCCTTGACCTACGTCCATTTCTCTAACTCCCTAGAGAATTTTGAATCCACTATCCAACAACTCGCTTGCGGGCGGAGGGAAGTCGTTACAAATCACTTGTTTTACAGGTTTACAAGTCAACCTACACCCTCGTTTTTCCGGTCGAAACAAGAAAGCAAAACTTTCTAGCCTTCATTTTGGCCCATTTCGACACAATTCTAGTTTGTTGAAGATTCATAACTAGAATAATTATGTAGCAACATCCATCTCATAAAAAAAGCTAAAAAATAAAAATAATAAATATACATAACCAGAAATTAAGAAAAAGGGATAAAAAATAAAAATAGTAATAATAATAATAATACAATCAATATAAAAAGGGATAAAAGGAAACGGAAATACATTATTAATAAAGGTATGAACAAAAATAAGAAATAAATAAATAAATAAGAGAAAAAATACACAAATCGACACAGAAGAATTGAGGACAGACAGATTGCACTAGGAATAGATAGTAGCTTAGGCTACATTGTTATGCTTCTTCGTCATCCATCGTCACCTGCAACCATGAACAAGGAGCAAGTGGGTGCCTCTTTTCTTCTATAAAAAAGAGGACTTCAATGTAAGAATCCTGAAAATGACAGAGAATAGAGAGGAACAGAAGTTCACACCCAAACTCATCCTCTAAAGTCTCATCGATTCTCACCTATTTCTCTTGGACTTCAAGGTAAGATTCCTCTCTTTCCTCACTTTCTTTATTGCTTTTCATGGTTGGGTTATTGGATTATGTGCTTTTCATGCTTCGTGGAGTTTGGTGGTTTGGGAGTGGATTCGCAAGTCTTGATGGATGGATAGGTGGTTAGGAGGAGTTTGGATATGAAAGGAGTGATTTTTATGGTACTATGTATGATTTTGAATGTGGGCATTGAAAAGTTACGGGTTTGCTTGGTGGATGGATTCCATGGCTTGTTTGAAGTATAATGGATGGATTTTCGATGATGGGAGATGGATTTGAATGCTTGGTGGCATGGGTTGATTCTTGTGAGTGACTTTTGGTGAAGAGGATGATTTTTAGGGAGATTTGTGTGATTTACTTTTGGTAGTGGGAAAGTTCGAATATAAGAGATTTCTTCATTAAAATTGAATCTAATTACAAAAAAAATCATAAATTTGTTTAAAACACAAATAAATTATATAAATATATATTAAAGTCCCAAATATTATCAAAAATATTATAAGAAGAAGAATAACATTGTAATAAAAAAAAACATTACAATCGTAGAAGAATAACATCAAAATTTAGTGCTTCAGATGTTTAGAACTCTAATTCTAGGTTTAGTTGATCAACTAAAGTTGAAAGAACATTATAATCCTTTGTCACCTCTGTAAAAATATAAACAAACTACATTAATTTTTGATTGGATGTGAATAATACGAAAAGCCATTCGGTTCTTTTGTTTAGGATATTTCGGATGGGTTGGGACAATTCTCGATATAGTATTGTTGAAGATTCAGAACCATACCAAATAAAACTTATAGACGGTTTAAAAATCAACAGTTTTTCAGTTCATGTTCTTTTTGGCTCGGATATTCGGTTCAGTTCAAGAATCTCCAAGACCCTTGCACAGCTCTAGTGCGTGCGTGGGGGTGTGTGCGTACACTCGCGTGCGTGCTCCTGCATGCGTGCGTGTGTGTGTATCAATATGCTTAGTTATGTTCAGTATATGTTATTTGTTATGTATATATTCAATCATTTTTAGTATTGTCACTTGTATTCATTCAGCATCAAAATATTATGCTTATTCAATGCACGATATTAGTACATATTATTTAGTTATTTTGTATGTCTGCTTGGCAGTATTGTTATGTGTATATTCTGATGACTCGGGACGCCTGTGTTACGGGAAAAAAACGTAGCCTTTGGTATACCATTGAGAATGTCCAATTACCAAGTTTGGTGGTAACCTGTTTGTCTACCTAACATATGGCGCAGTATGAGATTGTGGCACAATTCCACATCGATATTGATTATGTGACATAGTCTGCGTTGACCAAAGAGATAAGATTCATAGATTGGAGAGACTGTGTTGCTAATTTTGCTTGTGTAGTGTATAGTACTGTGATCTGGTAAGGTGCATCTCGCTAGAGCCCATAGACTGCAATGTTCGCGGATACACTTTCATTCGTATGTTGTTATGGTTCAGCGAAGAGACCCTTAGGTGTGTTGGGTACTATTTTTGCCCCTAACGATGTCCGTTGTTCTCCCTTTTGAGCTAGGTGTCATTTTGGCTTTTAAGCTTGGTAGTTATATTATGTTTTGCTAAGAGAGCAATTCTGATACCCTATAGGAGCATGATCACCAACATTTGTTCTATTATTTTGCATATTTGTTCATAATGCTGGGAATGACATGTTGTATGTGAATTATATACGTTTACTCATGTGCCCGTATGTTTTCTGAAGAACGTTTTCGAACTATATACTATGTAAATATGAGTGTACATAAATTGTATACGTGTATATGATAGTTTTTTAAAAATTGTTTTCAAAATGGTTTATGTGATGTTTTTGAGGCGCTTTAAAGTGTTCTCCCTCACCGGGTATGCTCATCCCATTTTGTTGCTTAACCTTTCAGGTATTCTGAAGATAGTTTCCCTTTTGATCTCTCGATCTCAGTAAGACGCTTCATTAGTCAGTGAGTATCCTTTTATTCGTACCCTTTAATATGTTTCTGTTTATTGCTCCACACCAGGATTCTTTGGGTTATTGGGTGTGACAGATTCTGATTTTGACTTATTTAATTATCTTCTATGTGTGTTAATATTATTGTTATGCCTTCATTATACTTAGTAGTTATTATATATATATGATACTGGCTATATTTATATTCGAATGTTTTGTTAAACTTATATTTAATCGATATGTTTTATAAATGTTCAATAAATGTTAGGTAGTATGCTCTATATATCCGAAGCTTATGCGGGATAGACCAGGTTTATGGATTGTTCCGCCTCGTACACCAATCATGACTCAATCGAGTCATGACAGGCCGACTCTTTTGACAGATATTTAGGCCTGCCTGCGGAGGTTGAAAGAAACATGAGGGAGGTTTTTTCTTATGTTAAAGAATAGGTTTGGAGGGTGGTAAATAGTCTGAATTCTAAATGCTTGTCAAGGTTGAGAAGGAAATTTTAATCAAAAGTGTGGGGATGACTCCAATTTATGTGCTGGGAGTTTTTCTTTTTCCCAAAAGTCTGTGTGGAGTTCGAGAGGATGTTTAACTGTTTTTTTTATGGGACCCTGGTGATAGACGTGGCATTAGATGGATGAGCTAAGAAAGATTACGCATTTCTAAGAGTCATGGTGGGTATGGCTTTAGGAAGTTCCGAGAACATAATTTGGCATCCACTGGGAAAATTGCTCAATTTATTTCTATGCCCGAGGCGTTTGTTTCTTGGATTCTCAAAGCCAAGTACTTCCCATCAAATGACTTTGTTTCACGCTGGCATGGGCATAGCCCTAGCGATACTTGGCGTAGTATTTTTGAAGTTCAACTTCTCGGGAGTGGGTGCACGTGGCGGTTTGGTAATGGAAATTCGATTGTTGTGGGCTCTAACACATGGCTTGGGTACTGACCTTCCTACCCAGGTGCGTAATGCTTGTGTTTCAAAGTTTATTCGTGAAAGGAACTGGGATTTAGATAAAATCAGAAGCACTTTTAGTGCTATAGATTGTAGCTTGATCTTACAAATCCCCTCAGTTTGTTATCGCAGGATGATAGAGTTGTTTGGGCATTTGGCCGTAAGGGTTGTTTCACTGTGAAATTTGCTTACAGGTTTCTAGTTGGAGATATTAGAATGTTAGTGTGGAGAAGAGGCGAAGATGGAGGAAAATGTGGAACCTGAATTTGCCAAGTAAAATTAAGAATTTTGTGTGGCGAGCAATTCAAGATGCCCTGCCTTCTAAGATGAGACTGAATCAGAAATTTGATGTGTATGTGCTATTTATAATGTTTGTGGACTCTGAGGAAACAAGTATTCATTGTCTTCATGCCTGCTCTTTTGCAAGATTGGTTTGACTCCTTTCGGGTCTTAATATTTATGTGATCTTACAAGTGAGATGTTTGCTGATTGGTTTAGGGTATTGTTGGGAGTTTGTCTTGTATTGATTTAGAGTGGTTATGTTGGGCCATCTGGAGACATAGAAATGAGGTGGTGTGGATGAATGTTTTTAAGAATCCATACCTTGTGAGAATTTGTCGTCTCAAGAGAACTGAGTGGCTTGATGCCAAATATGTTGAGTTAATTATTCCAGATACCTATTTGAAAATTTAGATTTATAATAATAGCACTTATAGTTTCAAAATTATAATAATAGATCTTTTCAGTTTTAATTTATAAGAATATTACTTCCAAAAGTCTAAACTTTAAAAATATCATATTTATAACACAATGAAGATCTTTAGAGACTGCTGAAGATCTCCAATGGAGATTCCTGAAGACCTCCAGTAAACACCCTTGAAGACATTTAGAGACTTTCAATAAAGCATTCAAGACTCCTGGGGACCACTGAAAATCTTCAGTAGAGACTCCAAGTAGAGGCCTCTATAGATCCCAGTAAAGACCCTTGAAGACTTTTTTCTAGCATTTTTAAAATTTAATGTCTGACAATTTTTATTTTTGAATTTTTATATTTTTAACAAGAATAAATGTGTAATTTTCCCAAATATGTTCCGAGTCCTGCTGGGCTGTCCGATACTGGCTGCTCTTCTCTAGGCAATGTTGTGTGGTGTTCGCTGGATCCCAACTGGCTTAAAGCGAATACTGATGTGTCTTGTTTTAGAGAATCTCAAATCATAAGTATGGCTGAGGTCTTCAGTGGTGTTGTTGCAGCTATCTTTACTAGAGGTTGAGTGTTGCAAACATTGTTGTTGCTTCTGATTAGCAACTTTCTGTTGGCTATTAGTTTTATGGAGGTTGAATTCTTATTTTGACACTGTTATTGCTGACTGCAGTAGGGAGGTCCTCTCACATCTTGGCAATGTGTGTATTAAATCTTCTCCCCACTCTTCTAACTTTTTAGCTAATTATTTGGCTAAGTCAGCTGCTAATCTCCCAGACTATCATGTACGGGGGCAGATCCTATGATTTTTAACTCTTTATCCTTCTCTCATCTCTTAGTGAACTATAATCGTCTCATGATTCCTGATTTTGTGACAGCATAATATACAGGAGCCACTGCCTGGTAAACCAATTATTCAAAGCAAGTTGTCAAACAAAAACTCACCCATTGCACGTCATGAGACAATTATAATTCACTAAGAGATGATAGAAGGATGGAGAGCTAACCAATGGATATAGAACGCGTGCACCTAACATATCTATAAAAGGGAACAATCCACCAATTAATCAGACATTGATGTAGAAAACTCACTACTTAGTTATAACCATTTTCTGTTCTACAAAAATGTAAGCTTACACAAACATTAATCACAAAGATCTATTATTATGGCATGAACAAACAATGATTCTTACATGTAGCACAAGTTATTCGTCAAGAACTGCAATTGGTCAGCAGTAAAATTGTTCTCATCACACAGTACATGGTTATGGGCCGGACGGCTTGTACCCTGCTAGAATATGCATGAAGTTAAAGAAAGCATCCAAATGATGCAGCCAAACATACTTCTCGACTAATGTAACATGTCGTCATGTCCTATAGGCAAAACTAGTATTGAAGTAAAAGCTACTATGACACATCACAGTTAACAACATTCGATGGATGAGAATAATTTTTTATAGCGATGCATTTACGTTGAAGACGTTGCATAAACATGGTACTAAAATCTAACACAATTAACCATACATGTGACACGTCTAACGTTACCCGTATGGCAGCATGGCTGCACAGATAAAAGTCAAATTGAGTTGGATGACAGATCTTGGTGTCCACGACAGTGCCTGCCACAAAGGAACATTTATATGATGGCATGTCATCTAAGAATACCCAACTTGAGCAGCAAATGTAACCAACTAAATCCCTTACCAGGCAATATATTCCTACTACTGTCAACTGCACTAGGGTAAACATGGTCGTTGGCAAACAAACTTGTGTGATGGCATTTTTGAACCAGAATATAAGTCACAGGAGGCTTATATTTAGAACTAAACGAGGCACAAGCCTGAAAAAAATAAAAATGAGAACCAAAGAGCATTCAAAAACGAACCCTACATGCAAATGGTGGGTGAGAGTGCAACGAGACAGCAGTAGAAATAATCCAAAGTGCTAGACAGCAGTAGGAATAGCAAGAGCTAACTAAAAGACACTCATTTGTAACCACAGAAATTTATTAGAAGAATAGTATAATAGGGCTGTAAGACACCTGTAAAATATAATCCGTTCTGGCATTTTCCCATTTTCATTGAAGAAAATTGTTAGCAGTTCCCTACATACATATCAAATACCAAACTCGTCACTCAATCTTTTCTAGCCTCATGTTTCTTCAGCAAATAAAATCTCACTTTTTCACATCAAATAGAAGCTGATAAATCACACAAACACAAGGACAAAACATAAACCGAAAACTGAAGTACCTTATCATGCCACCAGTAACAGGCCCTCCCACGGGATCTTCTGATGTCTTGTACAGATCTTGGATAATCTCTTGCCCATGAGCTTGAGCACAAACCAAGCCAGCATACTTGGCAATCTGCAGCCAGTCTCGGGAAGCAAATAACTTGCCACCTTCCCAAAATCAACCATTCAATATTTTCCCACCAAATTTGCAAAATGCTCCAATTTCACCATACCATTTTTTTCCCTCCAAATTTTTCGCAAAATCAACCATACACTTTCTATCCACCCGATTTTTCTCAAATGCAAAATTTTGGGTATACAATTCCACACCCAAATATTTCAAATAGTTTTAACAATTCAGATATTGGTTCTGGAACAAATAATCTGAATTCATTATCCGATTCCCAAATGCCTTCATTTTCAACACCACCGGCCAATCAAGAATCTTCTCCACCAAACGTGGTAGATGGAGAAAATATAGACGAAGAAAATGTGGATAAACGTCTTCCGCGGAGTATGGAAGATGACCGAAGGCTTGCACGATCATGGATAACAATTTCAAGTGACAGTATTGTCATTAATGGCCAAAGTGAGAAAGCTTTTTGGAAAGAAATGCACACCAAGGGCGTGTCGCACCACGGAAAATGAAGGCCATCAAGAACCATTGCGATTGGTTGATACCACTTGTGACTGAGTTCAATGAGATGTACAACAAATTAAGGAGCAAAAATCATAACGGGTGGAGCGACGACCAGTTGAAGGAACGTGCTTGTGAATTGTATTGTCAAAGTAAGAAAAAACATTTCAGTCACAAGCAAGTTTGGGTGCTTTTGAAAGATGAGCCGAAGTTGAACTTTCAGCTTCCACGAGCATAAAAAAGAACCAAAAATAATGAAAGCGGAGAGAACACCAATTCATCCAATGCTAATGTTGCTGTTGATGATGATGATGATGAAGTTCGTCCAATGGGTCGAACGGCGGCGAAATCAAAAGCCTTGACAAAGAGAAAGGGAAAAGCAAAGGAGAGTAGGTCAAATGCCTCATGGCTTTTGGAAGATATCATGGAAAAATGGATGGCAAAGAAAGATGAACAAATTCTCGTGGCAAAAGAATCAATGGCAATGACCAAAGAATTAATGTCCTATAAAGATTATGAAATAATGATGAAGGACACTAGCAACATGAATGCAGCTCAACTTTCCATTCACGAGAATATGTGCGCTAGAATTAGAGCTAAATGGGGTTTAGAATAAATATTTTATTGTGGTTTTAATTTATGTTGTAATTTGTTAGCTTTTAATATAATTTTCATAATATTATTTTACTTTTCCAATGTAATTTTAATTTTCACATGCAATTTACTATGGAGTTTTTCAAATAACTAGCCATTGTAAAAAACTAGCCGTTAAAAACTAGTCGTTATTTTATTCTAACCGTTAATAATGACATCAATGTTCTAAACCAATCACCATTATTCAATGATGTGCTGAACGGTTTTGCTCCAGATGTTCATTTCGTCATTAAGGGCACAACATATTCAAAGGGATATTATCTTGCCAATGGAATATATCCAAAGTGGTCGCCATTTGTCAAAAGTTTTTCTTATCCAGAAGATCCGAAGAGAGTTAAATTCAAGCAAATACAAAAAGCTGCGAGAAAGGACGTTGAACGAGCCTTTGGTGTGCTACAATCACGATGGGCAATTGTACGTGAGTCTGGTTGGTTTTGGCACATTATTTGAAAGATATTATGTACACTTATATCATATTACATAATATGATTGTCGAAAATGAGGGTGAAACAAGCACCAATTTGGCCAACAATGTCCCAGAAACTGCGGTTCCTATAACCCACGGATGCACAGAGAATTTTCAAGCATACATGCAACGGAATGCGAAACTACATGATCGAGAGATGCATCATCATCTTCGTTTAGACTTGGTCAAGCATATTTGGAATTGTTTCGAACAGAATAATAATGAAAATTAGTTTATTATCAATTGTGTTTTATTTATTTTATTAATGAAAATTAGTTTATTATTAATTATATTTTATGTAGTAAATTTTTATTTTATTTGAGTATAATTTAAGTTTTTATTTTTGAATTAATTATTTTTTTAGGAAAAAATTATGTTTTTATTCGTAAACTACATATTTTTTGGTTAATGAAAAATATTTGATTGTTTGTACGAAAAAATATATTTTATGTAGTATATATTATAAAAGAAAATTAAATAAAAAATTAAGTAATAACAAATTACATATGAAAGTCTAATAAAAATATAAATTATTGAAATAGAAGAATTTAATAAAAAAAATTTAGTAAAAAATTGACATAATGATATGCAACAAAATATTGGACTCAAAATGGTCCAACCAATAATGATGCTTTAAGAACCCCATGTTCGACCAGCCATCTTCTTTTTCACTGTCCACACCATTGTGTACTCTCCATGAATCATGTCTATTACCTAGCCCCATCTATTCTGTTACCATTACTCGTTCAGGACTCTTCCACGTGGCACTTTATCCTTCTAACAAAATGGCTGCCATTGTTTTGATCACTATAGCACTTGATCTACATCTTAGTCTCGCCTTTGATACATAGCCACAATATGGGGTTGTGATTAGATGATGATAAACAATGGGATACACATGAGAATTGGGTGATGTAACCATTGGTTCTTCTGGTCAGTTTGCCATAATAATGCAAGAAACAAAAAATGGTTGATGAGTAGAGGCAGATGAATGTGGTTAATGGTTGAGTATTGGATACATGGCAACAGTGCAAATTCAATCATATATTGATCGCCTAACTTTGGATTTGGTTGGAGTGGAATAGGTCCAAAAGCGCCAGATCCACAAGTTGGAAGATCTCGCAATTATTTGGAGGCAGGCGTTGTTTGATGTTAACCTAATTTCCATCTAAGCTGTTGAGTGTGAATTGCTCATGTTTTATCTCATTAGAAAGTCATCCCCAACATTTTTGTGTGTTTTCGGTTTGTTGAAGACTTTGAAATTTCCAGTTCCAAAAAAAAAAAAGGGACTTTGAAATTTCTTTTTTTTTTTTTTTTTTAAAAAGGACATCGAAGTCAAAAACGAAAGTGTTGAAGGCTAAAACTTTAAAAATGTTGGTCGATGTCTCAGTGTTCTATTTAGCTGTCAAAATTGAAATGAGTTGAATTAAAGATGGTCGCAGACAGACTTTGCTACAAGAGTAAAAGTTGTGGAAAAAGATGAAAAGCGCCGTTGCCGGGGATCGAACCCGGGTCACCCGCGTGACAGGCGGGAATACTCACCACTATACTACAACGACTTGGTGATTAGGAAATACATTAGTTTATTTTAGTTCGTTAATATAATTCAACGATTTTTTTTAAAAGAAAAAAACTAGGAATACATTTTCTCATAACTATTATACAACAATATGATAAAAGTAAAATCGTTGTCATCCATTTTGTTTGGATCAAAAAAGCTTGATATCATTCATATGGTTCACATCATTCCTACAAATAGCAGCATTATTTTGTTCATTCATTTCATTCCATTATTTGAACATACATTTTTCAGAATCTTCCGTGGTATTCGTTACACAAGTTCAAAAAATACCATAAACATTTCTGTGGCCTGAGCCTTGTGGTCGCCCAACCTGCACACTTTCTTGGGCAATGCAATTCACAGCCTACGGATAGCCACGCTCAACCAGCCCGTGGTTCATCATTTCCCTACCGTATAGCACGCGCCACCAGCATCGCCCACGAGATGTGTAATGTGTTGTAGGACAAAAATTGTTACTCGCATTCAATTCACTTGCAAAATTAAGGCGTGTGCTAAAACTTAATATTGTTGAACATTTAGCATGAAATAATCCCTCAACATATGAAGATTGTACATATTTAGAAAGCCGTAAACCATCAAAGGCTTGTTAATTTTGATTATTCAACAAATTGAAATGATAAAAAGAAGAGCTTTGAAACCAAAATTTTCTTAGCCAAGAGAGGCATGCCAACAAAGAATCATGGTTTTGCCAACTGGGAAGTCCAGCTATAAACAGAGAAATCCGCCTCAAATGCGACTGGAGTCTCTTCCGAAGATGAAACGCCTTGTCCAATCCGAAATCACCAACGCCCTTGTACGCCAGCTCACCAGTTTGCTGCAGATGAGAATAACACAAACCGAAAATTGAATGAACATTTAATGATGCATATTCCTAAGTGCCATAAACACAGCTCTGAGGAAGGGCAATCTCACGTTATTACCTAGCATAGACGGAATACCAAAGCCACTGAGTGCTGTGACCAATTGAAACAAAATCACCAGGAAGCTGTGCTGCAGTTTGCTCTCCTCCTAGTGGAGCAAATTGTCCCAGATGCCTGTACCTGTGATTATGTATAAACACCATTATTAACTTCCTTGAACACTTGTATCGATGATTCCGATGGACTTATATTTTATCCCATTCTAACATTGAAGAACAGCTTTGTAAATTGAATGGTAAAATCGAATTAGATGCTTGCAGAGCAATGGACAAGGCCACAAAAAGAATCGTTGAAAATTCCTGAAAAGCATTTGACAACAGTTAACGCAAATTAAACAAAAGGTTACAGAGATCATAACGTACCTGAAGGGACGGAACCTATGCCGACCTTCTGTCCTGAATCTTATAGGTCCTTCAGGATTCTTTTCAGCCTCCTCCATGCGGTTAAAGCAATTAGCAAGGTAGGCACCTTGCTGAGCAGCAACCTGAAACCGATGCACACAGACATAATTGAGTGCATTTCTTTGAAAAAATGTTGAATGAGCTAAGCAATTAAAAATGAACATGACCTGTGCTGTTGCTGGAAGATTTTTCATCTGAGAGTCCACTTCAGAAAGAGCTTTCTGAAACTCTTCGACATTCAATTCAATTTTCTCTTTTGCAGCGTCCTCTTTGGATGACTTCAATAGATCAACAATATTTTTCATTTTTCTGTTCTTCAAATAGATTTCCACCTGAGGATATCTTTCGCAAACATCGTCAATGACTTCTTGAAATTCTTTCACGGTGAGTGTTCCAGAATTGTCCTTGTCAGCCTTCCTAAAAATTGCCGAGATATCCTCCTACAAGAATAATATCAAGAAAAAGGGGAAAATAAGTACCCCCCAAAATATATCAGACCTTGTACTTCTGATTTCAACTGCGTAAGCTAATCACTGGAGACATTCGCTGATGTACCATTATAAATAAAATAGAAAAGTTAATTAGGAGGATCAAGCCCATTAATCTTGTAAACTTCAAATGCACAGTTAAAAACAAATGAAAAGAAAGTTCATTTTTTTGTTTCCCCATGAATCATATATTTCATTTCACTGTTACATGTAACAGCTTCAGCTCTGCAGACAAAAATGCAAATTAAATCTTCCATTGGTGTATGCACTTCATTTTCTTTATAACATAACAGTTTACAGGATAGCATGCAAAGTGATCTTAAGGGTTTAAAAATGACATGTTGTAATATAGTTTGAAAAAATATAATAACATATATGCAATATTAGTTAAAGTAACTCATATAATGAATAACAAGAAACCCGAACAGTAAGGATTGCAAATAAAACTAGCTAATGTAATGAATAACAATGAAATACACAGTAATGAGTGCAGGCACGCACCATGACTTTCCTCTGGTTAATTGTTGCACAGTCGCCAAGTGCGTATATACTATCACATCCCTCAACTCGCAACCATTCGTCTGTTGCTAATGCACGCCTGTTTGTCTGTGTATTTAAGGATCCTTATAAAATCAGTACACCAACTGCTTATCGCACATCAAATAAGGTTGAACTATAAAACTATAACCACTAGATCTTGAGTAAAAGATTGAATCAGTAATTCTGGAGAAACTGAAACTATAAATGTAACAATAGGTTCAATCCGAAATAACACACCTGACCAATTTGTGTCATAAAATCCTTGATGACAGGACGTGTTCCAATGCCGGTTGACCAGACAACCATTCCATATGGAATGGATGTAATTTCCCCTCCATTCCCTCTTACTTTAGTGGAGATATGTTTATCAGACACTTTCACAACCATTGATCCAAGTTTTACATCAATACCATCCCTTTTAAACTTTTCTTCTGCAAAATCTGTGATTCTTTTGTCAAACCTGCAAACAAGAATTTATACAAGGATTAACTAGAACATAAGTGTTTGTCCGAAAAAAAAAAACACTCATCCACCACATTGTAGTCTCGGTGTCCAATAAAAACAGAACACGGTAGACTAGTAGAGATGCATCACGAGCAGGGTTGTCAAGGTACATCCGTACTTACATGTTCAAAATATGATCTGCAGCCTCAAGGAGTGTTATTTTGACCAAATCTTTGGCGACAGGATATAATTTGACTAAATCCTCATTTACAAAATCATGAAGCTCAGCAGCAAACTCCACACCTGTTGGGCCACCGCCAACCACCACAAAATGAAGGATTCTCTTTCTCTCTTCATCACTTAAATTTGGTAGGCTAGCCTTCTCAAAGGAATCAATAACAGTCCTACGGATCTCCTGTGCATCTTCAACTTCCTGCAGGAAGAGCCCATTTTCTCGCAAAATTAAATGCGTATTCATGTACACAAGGGTTTTAGTCCTACAGAAGCATCCAGAAAGGAACTTCAAATTGGCGGGCATAGAAAGATTTGCCAAGTTACCTTTAAAAATTTGCAATGCTCCACCACACCAGGTGTATTGAAAGTGTTTGGACGGGCACCCATAGCAATTACCAGATAGTCATAATCAACAACAAATTCCTGCTTGCCATTCAAATTAGTGTTCTCGCTCAGTCGGCAATAAACTTTTTTATTTTGGGGATCAATATTGAAACATTCAGCTTCCAAGTATGAAACATCAACACTTTTCTGTAAAAGGGAAGAGCCAAACAAGTGGATGAAATTACAATTGCAAAACGACAAATCAAGGAAGT
>CAODLS010705566.1:0-24203 GCA_948243855.1 Flueggea neowawraea
TTCTTTTCCTTCCACTTCCATGCGATCATCTCTTACAACATTACGACTGAGCTGCAACTTCATTTCAACCCGCCGCATAATGACCTAAATCACACATACAAGTAATCAACATGATATATAACTTCAATTCAATGGTAAGGAATGATATGAACAAGTTTTACCTCTTCCATAGTACACCTTGAAACTAAATTAATGGACAAGACATTATTCATCTTACCAATTCGATGTTCTCTTTGCGACGCCTGCTTGTCAACCTGGGGATTCCAATCTTGCTCATAAAATATAACCTATTCATTAATCAAAGAAAATTATAAAATTTCTGCAATGCATAATCTCATAAATATCCAAGTATGTCTGATAGAATTGTTGAAGGAATAATTTCATCCAACAGGAAAAAAAAAACCAGAATAACTTCATAAAAGTTATCTTTGCAGTGATCATTTCACTCGTATATTTTTTTTAATTTTCACAATGCTATAATTGACTTTGTTTTCTTGCAAAAAAAAAGACTTTGTTCTAAAAAGAAGCAGTTGCCACCACGCAATAATAAAACTGTTCCAAGCTCAACACATAAAATACCAATTCAAATCACAAAATGCATTTCAAAACCAAATGCTGCATTATAATGTAGAAATGATCACAAACTTACATTTAGTCAATATACTTTCTTAATATTTAATCAAATAGAAAATATTTAATGAATATACTTTCTTAATATTTAATCAAATAGAAAATATTTAATGAATATACTTTCTTAATTGCTTCCACCAATACCAACATTAAAGTGTGCCAATAGCTCAATAATATAAAATTAATTTTGACAGATGGGAAACTTTTAACTTACAAAACATGTTAAAGAATTGATAGATAAACTGTCAAGTATTATAAAGACAAACCATATTTCCAGCTACAAGATTCAATCCAACTCCCCCGGCTCTTGTAGATATCATAAAAATGAAAGCATTATTCCCCTGAGATTCAGAACTTGACCTCCCTAACTGCCCGCTAAAACTTCTTATTGCAGCAAAGCGTTCCTCAGCCCTTACTGAACCATCAAGACACTCATAGGAGTATTTAAGCAACTCCAAGAAGTCCTATAATACAAGTGAACTATGTAATTATATATCATTCAATGAACACTAACATATTTAGCTGAGCTGATGGAATTACTATGAAGTTTTGCAAAAACCTGTAAAATGTCCAGTGTGTGCATCATCTGAGAGAATAAAAGGACACGATGTCCAAAGTCATGTAGTTTCTGAAGCAACAGGTCCAAAACTATAAGCAAAGAGGTTCATTCACTTGAAATTCAATGAATGAAAAGATAATAACCAGATTCAAGCTAATGCCATCAGAATTTGTTACAAGCTTCACTTTTCTCAATCTTTAGCATAATTTTTTCTGCTTCTATTTTCAGTCTTTTAAACAAAGCAACATAAATTTCAGTTTAAGTTTGCGTTCATTACCATTTCATGTGCCACATACGTCAGATGGCATGACTACCTGAACTAGGTGTTCACCCTCTTCAAATGGCTCCGGCTCAATACCAGGAAAGAGGTAAGGGTGCCTACATGCTTTTCGTAGCTGGATAACCTAAGCAAAACATGAAAAAATAGGCTTGCAGTATTTGTTGATATCGACGCCTAAATGTAATTTTGATTCTAAAACAATTTAAGAAGAGATAAAGCATAAGATGATAAGACTTACAACATTCTGCAGAGATTGGTGATCAGAAGCTTCAGATGATAATGCAAGAAGTTTTGGAAGCTCCTTCCTCAATATTGAGACATAAACTTTCTTTTGTAGGCTCACCAATGGAGTCATCCTATCATTAAAGCATCTTCAGATAAGCTCAGTTGAAAATTTCTATGAGAACAAAGGTATAGGTTCCTTGTGTTAAAATATGACATTTAAATAGTAAAAAAAACAAAGAAAGAAAACCCTTGTAATCTCTGTAAGTGGAGGCAATACTAAATATCCACATTCTATAAGCCTAGCTTTTGTCCTCCGAAGCATGAATGCCTTCAATATTCTTTTTAAAGTCTTGTATTGCTCCTTCACCCCAGGTGACTGAGGATCTGTTCAACAGTAACAAGTTTCAGCATTTTTGCTATAATAAAAGGAAAAACTAGCATGTGGCTATGTGCTGAATCAAAGAGAAAATAATGGTAGCTCCATATCTGAAAGTAGAAAGTAAGTTATTGAACAGAAAAATTGCAGCTATTGAACTTCAAAATTGACTTATTGTCTGATTACATGAAGTATATCAATAAGTGGTTTATACACCATCAATTGGATGTTCACATATAAAATCAGAGATATGCGTTTACAATTTCTTAGTTTTGACTTTGTCAAGTGCTACTTACACATGAAAGGTAAAAGGATAACCTGATGAAAGATCCCCACAGTTTGCCAAACACTGAAAGGATGCAAAAATGCATTAAAGCCCAAAGTTCAGTGAGATTATTTTGAATGGGAGTGCCTATCATCAATAGCCTCCTTGGTATAAGATAACGCTCAGTGAGGACACCAGACAGAACCTATTAAACATAGATAGAATAAGCAAGGGACAACCATTTCTATCATCATATGCTCTCACTACCTCCATCTAATTCTCATAGATTCAAGAAACATTGTAATATAAAAGAGAGCTAGAAATCATCTATTCTATCCTTATCATGCTTCATTTATCAAGTGCCATATCAATAATCGAGCCACAACTATACCATTTCACTTGTCTAAATAACTTGCAAGTTAGAAAGGTGTCAAATCCTTATATAGAGAGGCCAACAACCATCTACAGGATGGCACATAGTGAGAGTGATCCCATATGACTAAAGTGCTATAAAGCACAAACAGTAAACTGTACCCACCAAAATGTTACCCCTACGGAGAATGTTGACATGATATGTTATTTAACATTAGCAAACATACACTGGAAGGATTTTTAAGTCTTTGAGCTTCATCAATAATTGCATACTGCCATGGTATTTGAGAAAGAAAATCTTGGTCCATCAATGCTATGTCATAGGTTGTCAACAACATGTCAAAAGGCAACAACGGCACCTGCAAAAACTCAAAATCTATCAACAATTATAATCAGATTATAGAAAAGAACTTATAATTCAATTTTGACCCGCCATTGTGGAACAATTGTGCAAGATTAACTCTAAATAGTAATAAATAAATGAACGCTAATTCCAATCCACAACCATAAGCCAGTTCCAAACTTACATTGGATGAATTCTCTTTTACATAATCAAACATCGCCTTTCGTAGACTGCACCGATGCTCCTTATCACCAACATAAGTGAGAACTTTCAAATTTGAAGCAAACTTGGCTATTTCAGATACCCAACCATCAGTCACACTTAGAGGACACAATACCACTGCAAACAATCCAACAACACAAACGGAGAATTTTGAATAGTCAATACTAGTTTGAGAGTGCAGAGTTCTAAAACTCAACCAAAATGCTTCCACAAGTCAAACTCTCACAGAATGGTCCGGGTATCATCCGTCCAACTTTCAAGTAACTTAAGAATGCAATTGCTTGTAGAGTTTTCCCCAATCCCATCTGCCAAAAGCATATCAAATTCAGATGATCACACGCATAGGAAGTAATTAAATGAAATATGTGCCAATAAAAAAAATCATATCGATTTCAGTTAGTCCAATAATCTAATGAGCAATTTCAACATATATTCTCAGCATCAACTCTAAAAAAAATTAACAAAAAGCATCGGAAATGAATACACAGGAATCAACTCTACGATTCTAAACTACAAACAACACAATTTACCAAAATTAGGAGACACATTGCTATAAATCGCATACCTCATCTCTTGCAAAAAAAAACACATAAAAGAGTAACGGTCAGAAACTGCCTCAAAAAACCTCCGTCGATTTCCACCGTCATATACGATCGAATATGCAAACGACAATAGATGTACCTAAAACGACGTTGACGCCGAGAAGGTATCTCCGTATGAGCCAGGAGAGACTTTCCACTTGGTGAGGTTTCAGCGTCGCCGTGACACCGAATTCAGCCGTATCTATCGGCTAGTCGATTGAAGGAGTGTCGGAATCGAGTATGACGGCGGTTGCCGCCATTTATCTCTGCTCGTATTTCATTTTTTTGAGAACTGACGGTCGTCTACTCAACTGAGCTGAAAGCTTGGTTGCAGGGAACTGAAACAGGAGGGAAAGAAAGTGAGTTTTGAGTGCGTAATGACGAATATACCCTTGTTACGTTCCCTAAAATTTGAAAGCCACGTGGCTCGGAGTTTGGGTCAGACTTCACGGATTCTGCTTTTGACGTGGCAAATCATTTTATCGTGCACGTACAATAAATTTCAATATTTGAGCGCACAAGTTATCTATACATATTACACTTTGATTTCATCAAATTTCTTATACACGTTGCAATTTTTTTAAGTTACGTTGGACTTTCTCTTTTATATCTCTTTTCTAATTCTTTCTCTGTTTACTCTCTTCTCTCTCTCTCTCTCCCCCCTCCTGTCTACGGTCTCTTTATTTCTGTCATGTCATCTCTTATCTTCACTTACACTGCCTTCAACCTCCACTCTCTCGTTGTCCTCGTATGTCCACTTTGTTCTCAGCCTCCTCTGCGTTATTTTTTCCATCTTGTTGTGTTCGTGCTGCTTATCTCGTCTACGAATATGCGTCAGCCAAATCTGGTGACGGTTTCTCTCCTCTATTCGCCAGATCTCAGCTGCCAGATCTGGGTCGACTAGCGATGACTAGGGTTTCTTTGAAACAATTTTTGAGTGGAAAGGACCATACTTCATCCCTTAGGCTTAGTTGTTATTCGTAGCTTGGTTGAAGTTGGTGCAAATTCATTGAATTAAATTGTCATCAACATGTTGTGAAAAGAAAAAATTAGGGTGTTTTGTTTATTTGTTGTTTATATTTATTTTTATGTTGTTTATATTTGTTTATATGTTGTTTATATTTGTTTGTATGTTATTTATATGTTATCTATATATTGTATATATGTTGTTTATAAACAACATTCAATCAATTCCTATCAGGATATAAACATACAAACAATATATAAACAAGATATCAACAATATATTTATAACTTCGAGTTTTAAAACAGGGTATAACATATAAACAAGTTTTAAAAAAGCCTGAAAAATTAACAAACTTTAAACAAAACCTAAACAAGTTTCTAACAAATCCATAAAAATGTAATTTAAAAATTTAGTTGGTAGTGCTTGTAATTTTGAAAAATCTGCCCAAATATTGGAAGTTGGCTTGGTGAATCTATAATTAATATTTTTGGACCTAGTGAATATGTAAATGACCCTTTCTTAAAAGCTCTTTTTATTTAAGCCTAATAAGAGCAACGTTATGGATGGCTTAGTAGTAAGGGACAATTACACAAGAATACAATAAAAAAATTGTTATAGTTCATAAATGCTAAAACTTGATCAATTTTTTACCGCATGTCAAAAAGTTGATCACACACCAAAATGAGTACAAAACGAGAATAAATTGTTCTCGGTATTCTAGACACGAAAATTAGTACAAAATGAGACTAAATTGGTCTCAGTATTGCATATACAAAAAATAGAACAAACCAAGTACAAACACATACAAAATTGAGTACAAACTGAGCAATTTGATCATTAGAAAAACGAGTACAATACCAACAAAATGCATACAAAACAAGTGCGAAAATGAGCACAAGACAAAAAAAAATACGTGTACAATTTGAGTACAACATAAAATAATTTCAAAAACTATTTTATTTTTTATCATTCAGTAAAATTATTAGTACAAAACAAACACATCACTAACAAATATTGACAAAAAAGTACACAAATAAGAACGAAGCAAAAAGGCTAAAAATTACTTTTCATTAGTTATGTTATTTGATGAAATTACGAGTACAAAATAAGAACACCAACAAAGTGGTTATAGAACGTATACAAAAAAGAGTACAATCCAAAAAAAATTGAAAACATTTTCAATTGGTTTCATTTAAATTCAATATTTAGAAATTTTTGTAATTTGTAATAAATAATAAGTTGAAATTATAAATTTAGGTATTATTTTATAATTTTAAAAACTAAAGAGGGACTAAAGTGTAATTTTTTTATATTTGGGGCTGTAGCTACGGTCTTGAAACCCTAGTCGTCGCCCCTTCCACTACCACATGTTTTTATTGCGGTCTCTCTCTCCCCCCTCTCTCTCACGATCCAAAATCGGGACCATGACCGGCGTACAAGGCGAATCGTCTATGGAAGCCCAGCCCAATTCGCACGAGCTTCGAAGAACAGAAACATCTATCCAATTTCATATTATTAATCAAATTATTATTCATATTAAGATGTTTAACGAAGATAAGTTTTTTGAAATAATATTCCCAAATATTATTAAAACATAATTATAATATTAAATACTAAGTAAGTAATTTAACTAAAATCGTTAAACATTATTTATCAAATACATAGTCATAAACCACTAATCAATGTGGAGCAACTAACATAACATAAACTCGGCTCGGACAATAGGGCACTCAGTGATCGCGGAAAAATCAAACAATCGCTATCAAGATCACCTGAAAAGTGAAGTAAAATAAAAATAGGAAAAAGAGAAGGGGTAAGAATCCCTAGTGAGTAGATAACACATTAGAGCAGCTCAGGCTCCTCAAAATGGTTTTGAAAATATTTTCGAAAACTATCACATGCACGTATATATCTCGATACTAATATATATATATAATATATATATACATTCGTATATATATAGATAAATTAGTTCAAAAATCAACTTTGTAATCCTTTGCAAACAAAACAAACAACAGACAATTACCGAAATTGATTAAATGAAGGAATTAAATAAAATATTTAATTCTCCAAAACCAAAATAGCCAACATATTTTCCCTTCAAATATTTTCCAAATCACATTTATTTCCCAAAATGTTTCTAGAGAGAAGTACCAAAATATTTTAAGAGATAAATTCCAAATTTATTTTCAGAGTTAAATACCAAAGCATTTTCAAATAGTAGTTTCAAAACATTTCTAGAGAGAGACCAAAATTCGTATACGTCGAGTTAAACGAATTCGGTAATAGCCACTTAGGCGAAGATTAGCCACTCAGACACCATGGTATAGCCACTAAGGCAAGTATATGTCACTCAGACACAATGTATAGCTACTTAGGCAAATGATACAACATCGGTGCATCATAACTACGCTACTTCGTAGAGGAGTGTCCCAAATCAAAATGTTTTACTGAAACATTTCAAAAATATTTATATATTCAAAGGCTCAACATATAGCATACAGAAACAAACATATAATTTTCCCAAAAATGATAACAAACTTCCAGAGGAAATATTTATTGCAAAAATATTAATCATAATACTTATTTCAAACAAAATATTCGTACTGGAATATTTTCTCAAAATCCAAAATAGAGTGTTCATGGCAGATATCATAATAAATATTAATCATAATATTTATTTCAGAAACCAAAATAATTTTCAGAGAAAATCGTGTTTCCACAACAAAAGTTTTCACATACATCAGATTTTCAGGATTTTCAATCCATTAATTATTTCAAATTACATACCGAGGTCAACACAACAAAAACATATACAGAATTCGGAGGACACAACCTACGTGTCTAAAGTGCTATCATACTCACCTGAACGCTGAGCAAATCATTCAGAGCATGATTTACCGATGAATGACTGGTCTCCTAGGAAACCAAGCAAAGCTAGAACAGACACATCATGAACAAATCAGACATGGTACTGTGATTGTATAAAAATGCGTGTAAATGCATATGTAACCCCAAATGCTCAAACAAACCCGAAAAAATCATTGAGGCCCAAAGTCTAACATGATAATCCAAATATTACACCTTGGTGTAAAATTACAGTTCAGTCCCCGAACTTTGAAAAATTACCATTTGGTCCCCAAATTATTTCTCAAGTACTAAGTCCATAATACCTTAATGATCACTAATTAATTCTCAAAACTCCAAAGATATTTAATTTAATCTTCTAAATAAACAAAATCACATTTTGATCCTTAAATGCACAATATCCCATTTGGTCCTCAAATGACAAATTACCCAAATATTTCAACTTCTGATTCAATCAATAGAAATCGAATTCAAACACCCACATTGGCTCTAATCAACCTCCTAAGCAAGATTCCAACATCCATTTCAAGAGACAAACTCAAAATCATCTAGATTTTCCAACTTCAAATTCGGATTTCTAGGAACCCTAGAAACAAATCATCAAATCACAACACCCAATACAAATCCATGTATTCCCAACTCCAATATCCCTAGATACAACAAAAACAACTCCATACTTGACAAGAAAATCATCAAAACCCAAACCCTAGCTTAAGAACATACCCAGTTCGTTCAAACTCAAAAACCTCCAAAATTGAAGTTAGATCCTTGCATTTCGAACCTCTAAAACCCATAATCAACCAACAATCAACTCCCATTTCAAAAGAAATCAAGAGTTCGAACCCCAACATCAAATTCTGCCAAAACCTTAAATGCATTATTCATGAACAAAAATGATGAAAGGAAGAGATTAATGAAGTGTTCTTACCTCAAGAATTGAAGTGGAATCAATGAGAAGTAAGGAGGAACAAAGAAAGACGGATTGAGAGAGTTTTAGGGTGAGTTTCGAAGTGAAAATGACGAACCAAGGTCGGGGAAGGGGTATTTATGAACCCTAACGCCGAAACACAGCGTTTCACCAAATTAAGCTCAGAAATTGCCATGTTACGCACGTTATACCTTCTCTTACGCACACAAAAGAGGTCTTAGTTCTGTAAGAGAGTATTCAACGCGCGTTGACGGCTAGATCCACCACGATTGTTGCCCAGAAATTCTTTTAGGCGTGTTACACCATGTTTTGCATGCACGGAATCTTCTTACGTGCGTAATATGGCACTTACGTGCGTTTACGAGATTCATCAGCTCTAGACCGATTCTGCTTCAGTTTTATGTGCATAGCTACCATACAATGCACGTAAATGAACCCCTGGACGCATTTCATGCGAAATTTCTCACTTCTAACATGTTTCTAACTTAGAAACACAAACTCCAATACTTTCGAAAAAATTCTAACTCTCTAGCTTGAGATTCATCATCGTTAGACATTCATAAATATCATAACGTCATCTCGGACATCAAGATTCAAATTGACATCGAAGAAAATTCAATCGACATTGAATGGGGTTTGACAAAGGCCTTGTCGAAATTGAACGAAAATCTACAAAGATATTCATCGGAAGGGACGGGGTATTACATTCTCTCCTCCTTCTCTCTCTCTCATTCTAGTCGTTCTCTCGCTCTCTCTCTCTCTCACGTCTTGGTCGCTCTCGCTCGTCGTCGGTCTTCCTCTCTCTCTCTCTCATACCTCAAGCTCACATCACGATGGTGAAGAACGACCAGCCATCGCAACGGTGGATATTGATTTCAAATAGCAACAACGAATAGAGACGAGAGAGGGTGGCAAGGGTGAAAGAGATAGGAAGAGAAAGGAGAAAAAGCTTGAGGTGACTACACCAATGAAAGGAGGAAAAGATTGAGGTGACTACACCAGTGACCACATTGATTCTGCCACAATGAATCAACATAAACAAGGGACAAAAAAGATTGAGGCAATAGAGAGTGGAAAGGGGCATAGAAAGAGTGAGGCAACAACAGAGCAGGAGGTGGAAATGAAAGGAGGCATCGACGGAGGGAGACATAGAAGTTGAAAAGGAGTCTAATTGAGAGAAAGAACCGAGAGGTGTGGTGATGGTGAAGAGAGAGAAAGAGTCAGGTGGAGAGAAGAAGTAAAGAAGATATAAAGGAGTGTGAGATATACGTGAATGTTCTATTTCAGAAATTATAGTGTCGGTTGTTGTATTAGAGATATTATAATACATGGTGTTTTATATCTGAAATATATATATATATAAAGACGGTGGTGCAATTTCATCTAGCGGTAAAGGCTTACACTCACGTCTTAGGAGAATGTGGGTTCGAGTGGCACCAAGACTAGGGTCTTAGAACGTTATTGTACTCGATAGGAAAAAAAAAAGGACCAATAGAATGGCATTGTAATGGACTAACTTCTTGTTTCGCATTTTTATTTTTATGCTAATACGTAATTTTTTTTTCATAAGTCGTTGCCTTATAGTTTTATTATTCTAAAACACAAAGAAGTATTGTAGGGAAGTATGAAAAATATGCTTGTACAACATGGGAATTTTTTCCTGGACCATATTAATCAGTAATTAATGTTTATTTAGTTGATAAGTTAATTAGTTACCCATTCATATATATCACACAATTTACAATCTCGATCCATTTCAAAAATTATAGTATTAATAAATTTTTTCCTCTCAAATAAGTTTTTCTCTATGATTTAAATTCTGAATTTTGTCCCAATTTGCAACTCCATTGAGGTTTGTCGTATTCAGTTTCATCCTACCATATATATTGTATTTTATGGAACAAAAGTGAATCAAAATGAGCAAATGTGTCTGCCATAATTAGTCTCCAAATTTCTAATGTCTTCCATTATGGATCCAATCTACCCTACCATTCACATTCAGAGACCTCAAATCCATGCATATTCAATCACATTATACATGATGGCCAAATCTGTAATTTCCTTTCAATACCCAATATATATATATATTTAATACGTTACCCCCGTCTTGTACATATAGTTGCACTCCTTTGTCAACTTCATTGCTCTCTACCAAATCCTCTTGTTAAAGAATATGCAGGCCAATCCCTTCCAAATTATTCCGGCAAAATTACCATCGCCCCTAAAACTCCCCCCGTTACACCGGATCCCGTCTCCAGCGAACATCAAACCACCTATAGTTATTTCCATTTCCACCCCTGACAATGGTCATATTGCCAACCACCCTAGCTTAGATGAATCAATTGATGATACTGTGGCAGCATATTGGGATTACCAATTTTTATTTGTGTCACAACGCTCCGAACCCTAGAATCGACCGTTATTGACGGTGCTATCCCGCCGGATTTCCCGTCTGGCACGTACTATCTGACCGGTCCAGGACTATTCACCAATGACCATGGTTCAACGGTGCACCCTTTGGACGGTCATGGTTACCTAAGGGCATTCAATATTAATGGATTGACTGGAGAGGTCAAGTTCATGGCTAGGTACGTAAAAACTGAGGCTCAAGTGGAGGAGCATAACCCAGAAACCGACACGTGGAGGTTCACACATAGAGGTCCATTTTCAGTGTTGAAAGGAGGTAAAAAATTGGGGAATACTAAGGTGATGAAAAATGTGGCAAATACTAGTGTATTAAAATGGGGAAATAAATTGTTATGCTTGTGGGAAGGTGGGGAACCATATGAGATTGCATCAGAGACGTTGGATACGATCGGCAGGTTCGATATGATCAAGATTAACGGTCATGATTCGTCCACGGATGATGCAAATAGTAATACTGATTTATGGGAAGTAGCCGCTGGTTTATTGAAACCAATTCTATACGGTATGTATATTTATACATGTAATATATTGATTTATTCAATTTATAAAATTACTTATTTTTTTGACTGGAAATTACATTTTACTTCAATCTTCAAAAAGACAAACACTACATAACGTGTTTTTTTTTTTTTAATATTGGGAATATCGTAGAGATGTGATTTTATATGATTCCTGTGTAAGAGAATGGTTTTTAAGTGTAAAGATTCTTTTATACATGTTTTTATTGCTGTTTATTCATTTACATTTGATATTTTCAGAATTATATTGGACTTATATGTAGCTCGGATAACATGCATCACGTGAATTATTAATATTTTAGATGCAATATGCGATAAATGGCTGCTAAAAAAACTGTCAGCTTTTTTTAAAAAAATTATCTTGGATGAATGTGGATTTTAATTATGCTTTCTTGAAATGCGAATAACAGGAGTGTTTAAGATGCCAGCAAAGAGGCTGTTGTCTCATTAAAAGCTTGACCCTTTCAGAAATAGGCTTCTTACTATGTCATGCAATGCTGAGGACATGTTGCTTCCTGGCAGTAACTTTACATTTTACGGTAAATATATAATGGCAACCATTTTCTTCTAATATAACTTGCGGAAATTAACTGCAGTTAATTGTTTAACTAGTCTGTTGTTACTGTTCTCAGAATTTGATACGAACTTCAAGGTGTTGCAGAAAAGAGAATTCAACATCCCTGATGATCCATGACTGGGCTTTTACTGACACTCATTACATACTATTCGCCAACCGAATTAAGCTTGATGTCATTGGTATTCTACTCCACACTCATCTTAAATTTCTCATATACATTCTATAATTCTCAATGTATTATAATCTTTAAATGTTCAATTTTCTAATTTATTTTTTACCGTTCAACACCACAACACAGAGGTGTTTAAGAAGAAAACCATCAAAAATGGTCAGCAATAATAAAAAAAAATGTTGGTGAAGTCATTGTCACACAAGCCAGAATTTGGTATCATTAAATCTTGTAACGTATGAGAGTAATTAAAAGAGTAATGCTTAAGTTTAAACAAGTTTTTTTTTTTAAAATGCAATGTAGTTTATCAAACTATTTACCTACACACACTTTTAAAGTCGTTTTGATAAATTGATAGCACAGTTTCGTAACTTGTGTTGAATTGAGACAATAAATTAGTCTCAAATCAACACATTATTTTTCCTAATTAAAACAGGCAGTTGATTAAATTGCAGGTTCCATGTCAGCAGTTTGTGGAATGTCTCCAATGATATCTGCGTTAACAGTGAATCCAAGCAAGCCGACCTCTCCCATATATTTGCTTCCAAGATTTCCTGACAAGTCTTTCGGAAATAGAGATTGGAGAGTACCTGTAGAAGCTCCATCGCAGATGTGGCTTTTACACGTTGCCAATGCTTTTGAGACTATGCACGAATGTGGAAACTCCCAGATTCAAATACTTGCCTCTAGTTGTTCATATCAATGGTTCAATTTTCAAAAGCTATTTGGTAACTTTTTCTTTTAATTGGTTTTTTATTGGCATGTATATTATACTATTATAGGGTTAATTTTCAAGAAAATTTATATGATTTTTTTTGTCACAAAAAGAGACTCAATTGGCATAGTTATGAGAAGTTTACATATGGGACCAAGAGCTTGTTTAATTTAAATTATAAACACTTATAGTGCATTATCATTTGGTCAGCTATCAAAATATAAAATTTGTGAATTCTAATTGTAAAGCATATATGTGTTAGTGGTTTGATGTTTATAGTATTTGGACAGGATACAATTGGCAGAGTGGAAAGCTAGACCCTTCTATCATGAACTTAAAAGAACAGGAGAATAACTTGTTGCCTCATCTTGTTCAGGTAATCTTCTAAGTTCTTATTTTCTTGATATGGATACATTATTATGTTGTACAGCAAGAAATGGTGAAAAACATGTATTGTCATTTGCCATTAATTTTAGTCACCAGAAATGTATTACTGTAAAAAAAAAAACTAAATTAAGCTGCTTCTAATGTAGGTGTCTATTAAGTTGAGTGCCGATGGGAGTTGCCAAGAATGCAGTTTAGAGCCCTTGAATCAATGGAGAAAGCCAGCAGATTTTCCTACTATAAATCCATCCTTCTCTGGCTACAAGAACACACACACTTACGCAGCAACAACTTCCGGATCTCGCCGGACATTGCCACATTTTCCATTTGACACAGTTGTGAAGCTCAATGCGTTTGACAAATCTGCGAGTACGTGGTCCGTTGGTGCCCGGAGATTTATCGGCGAGCCGATCTTTGTTCCCAAAGGTGGAGGAGAAGAAGATGACGGATACCTCTCGTAATCGAGGTGAGAAAACTATTAATACTTATATACCTACATTTTTAACCAACGGATTTATAGTTTGGCACTGAAGTCGTATTGAAAGCTCAATTCTTATTAGAAACAAATGACATAGTAAAAAAAAAAAATTTAACTTTCAATTAATGCGATAATTTTATCTGATTTTATGATCTTGTAAAGATAGGAAATTTCCGTGTTTAAGTCTTAGAAGATATTAGATTATGATAGACCTTGTATCGATGTAAGATTATTGTGCTCTTGTGCAGTATGCAGTTGCAATTCAAAGTTGCTACCTGGTGATTTTGAATGCTAAGAGAATTGGGGAAGCTGATGCAATGGTGGCAAGATTGGAGGTTCCCAAGCATTTGAATTTTCCACTTGGTTTTCATGGTTTTTGGGCAACTCACAGTCAAAATTAGTTTTTTTTTAAAGGCATCGAATATGAGATTGTCACGCCGCACTAATTGTGCTCCACCGGTAAGGCACTCTTTGGGATGCGAGACATCCCAGGTTCAACGGCACCCGGGTCATAAAGTGAGGCTGTTCAAAAAAAAAAAAGAATATCAGATTGTCATTAGATTAAAGTCATTGAATTAGAAACTACAATGAGTCCTGCAAAGGCAGAAAAAGTGTTGTAATTGTATCAAATGAATAGATATGAAACGCAAAATTTACTTGAATGACATGAACTAGTGTCATTATTTTTTTCTTTCTCCTAGTATTGGGCTGGACGAAGGAATTACTAAATTAAATTGCAATATTGCCGCTTTTCTTTTCTTTTAATACATACTTTTTTTATATGAAATACATCTGTTAAAATTAACACACTGAAAAACTAACAATTTGTAGGTGTTCTACATTATAATTCTATAATATAGTCAATAAGGAAACTCAAACCTTATGATTCTAACAAGCTCAAGTCGAACCCAAAACCATTTTCTAAGGTGAAAGGGAAGAGGACAGTCGAGAATTTAACACATGTACACTACTTTTTAAAACTAAATCCTCACTACTTTTTAAAACTAATTGCAGATAAAGACTCTATATATATCCACCTGCATCTTTAAATAGTTTTAGGATTTTGTTTACCTATGTAAATAAAAAGAAATAGATATGTCGAGATTAGGTAACTCAGTTGATAAATACCTATATTTAAGGCTTAGAGGCCATGAGTTCAAATCTCAAGGACATCCAAATTTTCTATAATTATTATGAGAATTGATTTTTCTCTTTGTGAGGTCAATAATGAATCAAATAATTATTTAAAAAAAAGAGATAGATGTGAATCTCCTATAATTAAGTAGAAAAAAAATAGATGTACACATTGCTAAAAACGTGGAGAAAAAAAGATAAACATTTAACCAATAACACACTAAAAATAATACTGAAAAATCAAGTTATTAAGTCACTTAATATTATTTTTATTAACACCTCTCTCTCAATAGCTTGTACACACATTTAGTTGATAATATCCACTCAATTTCCTTTAAATATCTTTAAAAACTAAAAAATATATAATTTAAAGTTACACATAATTTCAATTGTAGCACCAATAGAAGCAATGGTGGATCCAGGAATTCCTGAGCGTGGGAACGGACTTACATTGACTAAAATGAATTTTTTTTGCATAAAAAAATATACCGATATAAATAAAGTACGGAAAAATTACATTAATAATAGTCTAAATATAAAAAAGAGTGCAAATCAAGCTACACTCTGTTTTGTGGAACGAGATAATTGGTTCTACGACTTTCCATATTTTGAAAACGATTCAAAATGAGTTCACTGTCAATAGTTTCAAAAATCTCTTTCTTGATGAATACCGTCAAGCTGTCATTTAACCATTCATCTCCCATTCTATTTCGCAATTCAGTCTTCACAGTTTTCATAGCAGAAAACACTCTTTCAACAGATGCGGTAGCAACCGGTAGAAGTAATGTCAATTCAACCGGACGATAAACCATATGAAAAACTCTATCTTTCATAGTTTCTTTCATCTTCTTTGCAAGACTTCCCAAGTCTCCTACATGAAAGAACCGTTTATCTATTCTCATATCACTTAGAAAATATTGAAGTTCCTGAGAAATAAATGTACGTCCAGTATATGAGAAATCTTCTGAATAAAGATCAGTAAGATGAGCAAGCTTATCCACGTCGAAATTAGAGAATCCATCTTTTGGGTCAAGACATGCAATGCAATCAAGTAAATATGTGCTTGCTTCGGAAAAACGATGACTCATATCTTGTGCAGTTGAATCAATAACCTAACATTACATCAATAGTAATTAAATTAAGTATTGAGCCAACTTTAATTTAAAAAAAAAAGTAGATTAAAGTCATAGCTTTTCAGCATACCTCGCAAAAATTTTCCATGCGGTAATGGTGATAGTGAGTGACCGTTTGCCCATCCCTCTTTAAGCGAGTTAGTCTTGGGACTATGTCTTCTATATTAACAACTGAAATTTCATTATCTCGACAAAACATCTCCACTTCTTTCACTAAACCATCCCATCCAGGTTCTTTTAGATTTTACAACTCAAATTTCACAACTTTGATTTGATTAATAGCATTTAAAATGTTTGCATCCTTTTCTTGTAAAACCATAGATAATCTATTTGTCATCCCCAACAAATGTTTCATCAATATCATAGGAAAGACAAACTCATAACTCTGCATCTTTTGAAGCAAACCCCTGACTTGAGATCTTGATTCTACTTCAGGGCTATCATCAAACACATTTAGAAGAACTTCTAACACTGAGTGCCACATACCTATGAGGCAAACTATGGTTACATAGTGTGATCCCCATCGAGTATCACCTGGTCTATGCAAAGATGTCTCTTGATTTTTTTCCTGTACCAGAAGTGATATCTCCATTCTCAAGGCATTCTACCCTTTTGTCACATTCTAATTGTCAAAGTTGATTTGATCTTTTGCAAGATGATCCACATGTATTCACAATCATACCAAGATAATTAAAAAAGTCACAAGTATAAAACCTTGCATACAACAACAACTATCAATTGGAGTTGATGTGCAAAATAATGAACATACCATGCAGAGGGATTTTCCTTCAAAATAAGTGACTTTAAACCATTAAACTCGTCTCGCATATTTGACGCACCATCATATCCCTGACCTTTCAATCTCGATAAGGATAAATCATATTTGGAAAACAAAGATTCAATAGCTTCCTTCAAACATTTTGTTGTTGTCTCCCTCACGTGAACCAAACCTAAAAATTGTTCGATTATTTCCCCGCGCTTGTTCACTTATCTAATCACAACGACCATTTGCTCCTTCACTGAGCAATCACGAGCCTCATCAACCAAAATAGAAAACGACATATCACCAAGGTCACCTAATATTGCAAGTGTGGTTTCAACAACACACGCATTAATCATATCCTTCTGAATGGATGGAACGGTCATCTGATTGTTGCCTGGGGCATTCTTCAAAACAACAAATCCAACCTCCTCATTTCTTAAGCTATACCAGTGCAATAACTCTAGAAAATTTCCCTTCCTTAATGATGTAGATGACTCATCATGTCCCCTAAAAGCCAAACCTTGACCTAGAAGATAACGAATGACATCAAGAGTTGCTGTCAAATGAATGCGATAAGCTTCTTCACTTTTTAGATTTCTTCCTCTAACAATATAAGTCACACTATGTTTTTGATTTTTAAAATTCTCAAAATCTATTCTTGCTTTGTTGTACACACTACTACTCAAATCAACATGATCTCTAAATCTCTCCATTGCCTTTCTCCAATTGGTAAACCTATTTGTTGTGAACGCTTCATCCCCCGGCACCGAAAAAACAAGCTTGAAAAGAAAACACCAAAAACAATAAGCGGCATCTTTTGATATACTATATTCCAACCAAACAAATTCCTTAAACCAAACATCCGAAACATCTATTATCTTTTCCATACTTTTTTTTTGGAAAATTATGACCATATGGTTGACAAGGACCTTTGGATACGTATTCTCTTCGTATACGGTCACGAATATTTACATTAAAACTATCAATTGGCTTACGTAATCCAGGATCGATAACAATATCATCTTCATTAATTTCTACCAAATATTGGTTAATTTCCACTTTAACATTCTTACTCAAAATATTTGCATCCAGAGTTTATAGCGGTTGTTCAATACTATATGAATCAACTGAACTTCTATATCTTTTTGAAAAATATTTCTCCATTCTATTTTTATAGACAACAAACTACCAAATTGAACATAAATAAATATTTCAATAATTCGCAATTATCAACAATTCAATAATTCACAATTCTCAACAATTTAATAAACCCTAATTGACATTTCAATAATTTGCAATTTTCTAAAATTTAATATACCCTAATTAATAATTAATTTAAAAACCTATTAATTCATAATCCATAATTAACTAAAATTATAAAAAAAGAGTTCAAATATTAAACAGGGGTGGAGCATCACAACATTAACAAAATCAACCTATGAAAAATTAAAACAAAAAAACCCCACATTCCTCCCAATTAAAAGGACGAACAGAACAGTCGACTCGAGGCAATGAAATTAGGAAAGGCTGAGGTGAGGTCGGCAGGTTGCTTACCGTTGCACACCGACAGGCAGACAGCGCCGGTGCGGCAGAGGCTTCCGAAATGAGGGGAGGAGCATTGCAACTTGCAAAGGAAGACAGAGGGAGACGCTGACGAGACGACGGTGAAGCAAGAGAATGAGAGTCGACAGAACGAGTCAGAGAGATTAGGGCTGGAAGGGAAATGAAACAAGGCTACAACAAAACGACATCGACCCACACCCACCTCTTTAACCTTTTTTTTTTCAAAAACAACGTCGTTCGCTAAGGTTGCTTTATTTTTTTTAAACATTTATGGAGCAGAGCAAAAGTTCAGAACAAAAATAGGGGAGGGGAGCGGTGGCGATGGTGATTTGTAGAGGGGGTGCGGTCAAGGCCACCTGGCTGGGGCAGGGGTAGGGGGTATAGGGGTACCCCCAGCCGCCCGTGGGAGCGGCTGCCCACACCCGCGGCCATGTAGATTGCCCATTGAATAGAAGCAGAACCCACTCAAAACAAAAACAAGAACATATGCCCAGAAAAATATCTCCAGTAAAATCACTTACTTACAAAAGACAATGTAAAGTGGATCATAATAAAGTCCCCCTACATAAAACCAAACGGGCTTATTAGTGACATAGTAGCATTGTAATGGAAAACAAAGGCTTCCTAGCAGCAAAGAAGTTCGACGTGGATTTGAAGCACTTGGGTATTATGAGTGTGGGTCTTTATTAGAGAAATTAAATAGTGGGTTTGTGAATTTGTGCTTGTTATGTTCTCCTCCGCCGCCAAATCACCGTCTGCATTGTAGATCTGTGGCTGCCTCTCACATAACCATCACCTTCCTTCCTCGCCCGTCGCTTCAACCACCCATTATTGTCGTTGCCACCCTTTTCATCGATGCCGCCCCCTCCCCTAGTGGACGATGCCCTTCCCAAGTCAGCGTCAACCCTCCCTCTAGTGGCTGCCACTCCTCTATCAGTTTATGAACAAACTCAAATGGAGGAAGAGAGGAAAAAGAGAAGGAGAGGCGACGATGGAGGAAGAGAGAATAAAAGAAGGAGATAAGGATAAACGCGATAACTCTTAATTTTTTAAAAAAAATTAAGAGGACAATAAGAGTCAGTTTCGCATGGTTATCGAAGATTAAGGAGTCGTAACTTCTATGTATGTCATTTATATTGAAGTTCTATCTCTCCCGTGGTGGAGCTTTTCTCCCCGTTTCTGGTGGAGCTTTTACCCTTCTGGGTTTCTTTTGTTTCTCTGTCTTGGATTGCTTTCTCTTCTCTTTTGGTCACTATTTGCCATCCGCCCTCTCTTCTCTTGGTCTAGTGCTTAACCTATTTTCTCTTTTGATAGTCACTGTCTCAGTTTGGCACTGTTTGTGTTTGTAAAAATGTCCCACTAAATTTCCTTTGCTGTTAGCTGCGTTTTCTCATACCTTCAATCTCCTCATTTAGATTGATCACCCTCTCCACTGTAATTTTTCTCCAACTGCCATCCTTTCCTCTCTAAGTCGCCTCATAAAACTAACCTATTTCCCTTACCTTGTCCGTCACAACCACCACTCTTTCTTATGCAATTTTTTGTTGAACCCAAACAACTTTTTTCCCTCTTCTCTTAGGCTCCATTCATCTCCTCTACACTTTCCTCTATTTTACTGTGGGTCCTTTGTTACCAAGTATTCTGACTATCGCGATTGTGTTAAGTTGGAACTGTCGAGGCCTTGGAAACCTCTGTTTTGTTTGTGCTCTTCACGATATCATCAAATCTCGATAGCCAGTTGTTGTGTTCTTGATTGAAACACCAGTTCATTATGCTAAAATTGAACAACTACAGGTTAAGTTCCACTTTGATCATTCCTTTTGTGTTGATAGACTTGGCCGGGGCAGATGATTGGCGCTACTCTGGAAGGAGTCTATCCATTGTAATATTTTGGGTTTTTCAAATATCACATTGATGTTGAAATTGATGTTCCTGATTATCCACATTGGCATTTCACTAGGTATTATGGCTTTCCTAAAAGATAGCGAATAAGGTAAGCTTGGAATTTACTTTGGTCTCTTAATGCTCTTCCACGCTCTTTTGGTGTTGTATGGGGACTTTAATTATATACTTTTTTGAAAGTGATAAATATGGGGTTGTGGAACATCCCAACTGGCTTTTCCAAGGTTTTACAGATGCGATCTATGATTGTTTGCTCCAAGACTTTCCTTTGGAGGGTTACCAGTACACATGGAGTCGCCGTAATGGATTTCTTGATGGTGTTGAGGAACGTTTAGACATATGTATGGTGACGAATACATGGATTGACATTTTCCCAATGGCTCGTCTAAAGAACCTTATGGTTGTTTCTCCCGATCATACGCCTATTGAATTGAACACGACTGGAGTTATGTGGGTACCGTTTCAGATAAGTTTTCAGTTCTAGAATAAGTGGTTGCACGAACCAAATCTGCCCGTAATGGTTCAGGAGAGCTACGAGAAAACTTCAGGTTTCTCTTTATTGGATCAACTTACTGAGTGTTCAACAGCTCTATACATATGGCGCAAAGCTCGTGCTCATAAATTCAGGGATAAAATAGCTTTGTGTGAGCAGAGAATTAAACAGCTACAATACTCTCATTCTCCTAATGATGTAACAGAGTTGTTATCGTGGAAAGCTCAGCTACATGAATTACTTGCTCAGTAAGAAGTTTTTCGGAAGCAAAGAGCCAAATGTTTTTGGCTGAAAGAGGGGGATTCAAATTCTAAATATTTTCATGATATGGAGTCTGTTCGGAAGAAAACGAACTGTATCCAAAAGTTGAAAAATGATGTTGGTGAGTGGATAGAGAATCAAGATGATCTTTGTGGTATTGCTAATTCTTATTTCCAAGATTTGTTTGCTGTGAATGATGAATGGAATCAACCTGACCTAGTTTTTGTGAGTGCGTCTGTGTCAGAGTCTGATAATAATATGTTGGTGGCCCCTTTTTCAATTGTGGAATTTCAGATTGCTACATTCCAAATGCATCCTGATAAATCCCTAAGGCTGAATGGTTTTAATCCAACATTTTCCCAACATTTTTTGCCTCAAATTGGGCAGGATGTTTTCAATCAATGTTTCCATTGGCTTCATTCTTGTTCTTTTCCAAATCGACTGAATTCCACCAATATATTTTTGGTTCCAAAATGTCACCACCCATTATGGGCCCAACTCATCTCGCATAAGTCTCAAAGAACAGAACTTAACGAATTTATTTCTAACCATATTAAAACCATTTGTAAAGTTTAACAAGTAGAAATCCAAACTTGTTTAAAATGTAAGTTTTCATATTAATAAAATATTCGATAAATAATAAATTATTTTTAAATATCAAATAAATATATAAAATATATATTCACAAGTAAACCAGTGTGAAGCTATTAACAAAGCAAATATTGAGCCCGAATAAAAAGACAATGACTGCAACTGTAGAATGCCTCACCAAGTGTTGAATGCAGAGAGATCGCAATCAACCAATATCACCTGCAAGTAAGAGAATAGGAAAATAGACAAAAAAGAAAGGGATAAGAACCCTAGTGAGGAAATGACACTCCAGAGCGGCACCGGGCCTCACAAAAATTGTTTTGAAAAAAGTTTAAAAATATCACATGCAGATATAAGTGTATATATACATATACACACCAAATACATAATAGTAGTTTCGAAATTCATTTCAAAATTATTCGCAATCAAGACAAACAACAAACGATAAGTAATGCAAAATACTAATTTGCAAAACATAAAACTCAAACCTTCAAATATTTATTCATAAATCATAAGCCATAATTTACAAAGTGATTGGTTGCAAATTAAATAACTCAAATCATCAACATATTTATTTTTAAATCGTATAATACAATATCGAAATACTTAGTTTCAAATCTCATAAAACAAATATAGAAATATTTGTTTTCAAATCTCATATCATATCAAAACCAATCTAACATGGGACTAATATCAAAGTCAAAAGTGGACTCCGCCACGAGATCATATGTGGTCTCCACCACTGGTCAAAATACGTGGATTCCGCCACTAATCAATATCATATTTCACAAATCAATAGCAAATTAAATAAATAACATTTATTTCATAGAAGTGTAGATTCCGCAGAATCTTTATTTCGGAAAAACAAAATATTTTTCGTTCTTACAAATCAAATGCTCATCAGCAAAACGTTTATTTCAAACGAAATCTCAAAATCCAAACAGAATGGTTTTTAACAAAATCATAATAAATATCAAAACACGATATTCATTTTAAACCATCAAAATTCCAAAAATCAAAGTATTATCAATACTTCAAACTTCAAATCACTTTCCAAAACAAATTTCATCATTTACCAAAATTTCTCAAAATTTCAGAAAACAAATTCAATCAAACAAGTCCTCACATAGACCAAATTTTAGGATTTTCGATCCTTAAGTTATTCCATAATACATGCTATAGTCCTAGCACAACAAAAACATATAACTTAGAAGACACAACCTATGTGTCTGAATCTGTCATTTTACTTACTTGGAAATCCAAGCTGAATGGCCCAAACATGTATCACTGGTGGCCGGCTAATCTCTCTGACCCAGGTACGAAACTGAACAAATATATATCAAGCAGATATATATTAGAAACAGATTGAAATGCAGTACTGTGACAATACTAAATGCACGATATGCAAATGCAAATGCGAACCCGGACCCTCAAAGACCCTAAACATTCATATCGAATGATAATCTATCATTATGGACCAAAAATCCAAAATCTACGTAAAATTACAGTTTGGTCATCGACAAGTGTAAAATTACAGTTTAGTCCCCGAGACTTAGAAATTTACAAATCAGTCCTTATAGTATCGTCAAATATCCAAATAGTCGTCAATATTTCAGAATATTCAAATTACTCCAAAATATACTCCAAATTACATTTGGATCCCTAAAATACCAAATATCATGTTTGGTCCTCAATTGACAAATTACCCAAATAGTCTAACTTTTGATTCAACCGATGAAAATCGATTCCAATCATACACATTAACTCTAATCAATCTCCTGAACTCAAATCCATAGTTGGTTTCTCAAAAAACAACTCAAAATCTATCAAAAATTGACAAAATTCGAACCTAACCCTAGCCCATCCAAAACAACATCAAATCTTATTATTCCAATCTATATTTATGTTCATCTAACCTCAAACAATCATAATCTAACAACTTACAATATCCATTTCAACAGAATCACTCAAAATCCAAAACCCATTTCAAATTCAGCCTAAAACCAAAAATCCAAATTTGAAGCATGAAATGGATGAAATGAAGAGATTAGAGATGTAATCTTACCTTCAGAGATGTTTTGGAATGATTGAGGAACAATGGGAAATTGAAATGGACGGATTTAGAGCATATTAGAGTGAGAAAGATGAGTGAGAGCCGAAAGGGGTCGGGTATGGGGTATATATAGACCCTTCCCTCCAAAACGGTGTGTTTCAACCAAAAATAGCATTTTCTCAGCACTTACTCGAGTAACTCAAAAATTCACTCGAGTAAGTCTTGCTCCAAGAAGTATTTTGACCCCACTCACTAGAGTAACTCTAAAAATTACTCGAGTAAGTCTCACTTTCAGAAAAATACTGAAGCATGAACTTACTTGACTATGATCGACCATTACTCGAGTGATCTAACCTTCAATTACTCGAGTATCATGAAATATTACTCGAGTAAGTCACATCGAAAGGGTTTCAAAACAACACATTCA
>CAODLS010705769.1:0-13476 GCA_948243855.1 Flueggea neowawraea
CCTAAACACTAACCCCTAACCCCTAACCCATAAACCTAACCCATCACCCCTAACCCCTAAACCCTAAACCCCCTAACCCCTAACCCCTAACCCCTAAACCCTAACCCTAACCCCTAACCCTTAAACCCTAAAAAGCCCCAAACCCTAAGCCCTAAGCCCTAAAACCTAAACCCCTGAGCCTTATGCCCTAAACCCCGAACCCCAAACTCCAAGCCCCAAACGTTAAACCCTTCGATAGCATACAAAAAGTCAATGGACGTGTCATCATGTACTCAATATATATTCTCAATTAGATGGCATACAAAAGGTCAATGGACGTGTCTAATCTTTTTTATTAATTTTTCATGATTTAAGTGAATTTTCAAAATTTTTACTATTTTATTTCATTATTATTAATAACTGTATTTGCCTAAACAAAGGTCTTCACCATCTTCAAGGCAGTTCTATGAAACAAGGAAGGTATTTCTTTTGGAGAGAGTTTTGATAGAGATGGCAAGATTATTATTTGTGGTGATGCAATACACCTTATGATATTTATTTTGTACGAACATGTTTTTAATTTTACAAATTCAGTTTTCAATATTTTTAGATTCGTAAATATGTATTTTTGAATTCATAAATAAGTATTTTCAAATTCACGAACTGTTGTATGTATGTTGTATATATACAACATATATACGACTTGTATATGCACAATATATATACAATATATAAATAATATATAAAAAAACATAAATAATATATAAACAACATATAAATAATATATATATATATATATATATATATATAAACATATAAACAAATTCTTGAAATATGAACAGATTTTAGCTAAAATCTAAACAAGTTTTAGACAAATGCATAAAATTATCATTTCAAAAAAAAAATTTACACGCATTTAGTTTTGAAAATTTGGCCAAATATTAAAAATTAGGGTGGTGAAGCAGTAATATCAATTTTTGTTGCTGAAATTATGTAAACGCTCATTGTAGGCTTGATTTTTGGATGTGAGCTTGTGTGGCTCCGGGTGCATTGGGTCTCATGGCTCTCGTTGGCGTGGGAGTCTCGATCCATGATATATTAATTAATAACAAACAAATACGAGTAGAAGCTCAAAATTCATGAAATTCAAAATAAATTCGGATTTTTGGCAATTTGTCCTGGGAGTTTTGTTAGGAGTTTACAAAACTCCAGTGGCACTTTTTAGGGCACACGCGTAGCTATCTTGACCATTGGATCGGCGCGCAAATCAACGGTTTCGATCAGACCCACTTTTTCATTCGAACCAGTCAACAAAACGCAACCCTGCTTTCTTATCCATCGCTTTGCTGCGAAGAAAACTCTTTTCCAACCACCAAATGGCTCGTACCAAGCAAACCGTTTCAGGCCAGGAACAGTGGCTATGAGATAAAAAAGAAAGCACCAGAAGAGCACTGAGCTTCCTATCTGGAAGCTTCACTTCCATAGGCTGGTTGGAGAAATCGCCCAGGATTTCAAAGCAGATCTGAGGTTCTATTTGAATGGAATTCAGATCAGTAAGATGTCAAAAACGTATTGATTGAGTTTAATCTGCGAATATGGATAAATTTCAAAATTCAGCAAGAAAAGTTTTGTTTTGTGTTTATACGAGTGCTATTTGAATGGAATTCAGATCAGTAAGATGTCAAAAATGTTAACATATAAGTGCTTGGCCTTCATTTAGTACATAGTTTACAGCTTTGAACCATCTTGATAACCCTTCAACGATTGGGTTTCAGTAATTTCGCTTCAGTTCACATGAGATCAGTTTCTCGTACAAAGTAGCGCTGCAAAATCTGTAATTTCTTTCCTCTAGACCTCTTGCACTCTGTTGTTTTTGAAGTATGATAGATCAGGTGATGAATCGACTTGATAGCTCAGATATTGTTACTCATGATAAATCATTGCTAATCTCTTGCAGGTAGTAAATGACATTAAAACTGTCAGCCTTTTGTTGTATTGGCGGTTAAAGATCGTATCTTCGATTATCGTTGTGTTGAAACGTCACCGTTTTGGAGGAATTGGCTCCTGGGTTTGCCTAATTTTGGTGCTTTCAGCCTGTTTCTATTAATTGAAAAGAAGGCTCCACCTATCATTGTGATGATTCGGGTCCACGGATGTGAAGAAGTGAATTTTGTGATCGGTTTTGTCAATATCAGCAAGTTTCTGTGGCTATTACCATATTTGATTTGCTTCTGCTGTAAATTTTGGTTGTGTTTCTCTTTCTTGGATTGTTTCTTTGCTTCTTGTGGCTTGCAAAAATGGAATGGATTATTTATGTGTGTGCATGTTTGAAGATTTATGGTATCAATCCCTGGGAAGATTGAAAAGCAAAATTGAACTTCTCTGTTCAAGCCATATGTGCAATAGTTCTCCATCAAGTTACGTAAATTTTATTTACCTAAACGTCAATGGCCTAAGGAAGAAAATTCTGGTTTTGAATTTCTGAAAGAGAATGCGGCATATACAGGTTTTTTTTTGGAACATAAGGCAACAGAGGCATCGCTATCTCCTGGCATAAATCAGTTGGGGCAACAGAACTTTTTTTGGGAGATCATCTGTAATAGTCAAAAACCATGCACAAGCTTCACATTATCTTAAGTCTGTAATCTCAAAATCATAACTATGCTATTTTATTATGGAGTATATAACCAGCATTGCGGAACAGTTTTTACAGAATTTGTATCATATCTACTATTTAAATAAATTATTCTGTAGGTCACAATTTAAATTTTATATTTCTACTACCACATTCAATATCAATAATCTACTATTTTTATCCGTAAAGAGATAATATAAATAAACTATGAAATAACAAATTTTAAAAAATAAATAAAGACTTTTACAGTTTTGTATGTATATATTCACATTATTGTATATATATTCACATAGATTTTATATATGGCTAAAGAAATTAAAAAAACAAGAACTTTAGTTAAATTAACAAAAATATCAACTACCACGTAGCATCTAAAGTGTAAATTTTGTATTCATTAAAAGATTAATTTATTTAGTCTATAAATAATGTCTAAAAGAATCAATTATTTTGATTTTTTAAATAAATATTTTATCAACTATGGCTGTAAATCAAATATAATATTAATTCCTAGAATAAACTTGTTGAAATATCAAATTCATATTCCTAGAATAAATCTAATATAATATTTTATTAAATATGGTTATCCTCATTTGGTTCACTATAACACATATCCAAAAATTCATATTCCGCACCCGTATCCATTGATATTCTTTTCAGTTAAAATCAATCCTTAAAATACTATACAGTAATTAATATAATTGTATCCTAATTTAATTATAGAGTTGCACACAAAAATTATACTACAAGAGCTATGCATATGTAAATATAACATAATTAATTAAAATGTGGAATTTGATATTTCACAGGTTTATTCTAGAGATTAATATTATTATAGATTTACAACCATATTTAATAAAATATTTTATTAAAAAAATCAAAATAAATGATTCTTTTAGATATTATTTGTAGGCTAAATAAATTATTTTTTAATGAATAAAAGCTAAGTCATAAAAAAAATTTATAGCTCAGATGACACATAAACTAAATAAATTAATTTTTAATGACTAAAAATCAAGTCATAAAAAATTTACACTAATGTCACATAGATTGTCACGTTACTTGCTCCACGTCAGTGAGTGATGGAAAACTTAACAACTGATCACACAATTATTATAGTTGTAAAAGTTCATATTTTTAATTTTTGTTAATTTGATTAAATTGGTATTTTTAAAATTTATTAAACCTTTATATTTTTATCGACATTACAAGACCCTAATCGATGCATAAATGTTATTATGCGAGGAAAGCGTGCCCAAAATAGGAATCTACAATCTGAAATAACAGCCCAAAATAGGAATTAGCCCCAACACTAGTCGATCTATGATTGTCCACTTAGTTATTTCGTTTCAATTGTCTTCCTTGCTGGCTGTCTTGTTCTATACATGCATATTTCCACCATCTTCATTGGTCTCCCTCCTTGGATCAAGTCCTCAGATTGCTCAAACTGAAAGAAGAAAGGAACAAGATTTTTGTGTTTCTCCAGTATTTACTTTCCAAACCATGCTTGAAAATAATATCAGAGACATATCAATAATTTATAACCATAGCTTACTATCGAAGTACAGTATCGTCAGAAAAAGCATGAAGAACACAAACAGTTCAGTTAGAAGACAAGTTCTTCATATGATCTAAATAATACAGTCATTTGTTTCTTATAACAGCTACTTTCATGTATCCAGACTAATGGTAGACCGTAGATGAAGATCTGTCAAAAATGGATGCACACTTGTTAAGGTCGCTAAAGCTTCCACCTCCCTTAACAGACACCAAGCTTTCCTTGTACTTAAGGACATTGCATCCGCTATAAACGTTAAGGTCCTCACGCACATGATTCTCTGGATCATATAAAACCAGATGTTGTAAGCACCGCATTATAATCTTTCCATTGTCAAGATACACCCATGGGCATAAACAGCCTGGACCAACCCAATGTGAAGGAATATAGTAAAGTTTAGTCCATGATTTTGAATCTCCATACTCTTTCATAAACCAAACTTGGAATCCATCTGGAGGGATCCTAAAATTACATAGAAAAAGAGATTTCCCTAAACTCGCCGGTGATTCATGCAGCACGGCGTAATTCTTTGGATCAAACTCAGGTACATCCATCTCAATAATTTTTTCTTCACTAAAATCAAATGAAACTATACACCATTCAAGAAGCGGACCTCTCCACAGCCAGTGCATTCTGTAATTCACATATGACCTACCAGTTTCCATCAACATTTTGTGAGTGAGGTCAACCTCAACAACTCTCCAGCTATCCGTCCTTAGGGAATATACATTTACTTCATATGAGTCCTTATCCTCAAAATCAGTAATTGCTACTGCTTTATAGTCGTTGTGCTTTGGATCAAATCCAAATCCTAAAGAATGTTCACTTCTGCCGCCTTGACCAAGAAACTTAGGAAGGATTCTTAATTCTCTGGTGGCTGGGTTCCATATGTAGAAATGAAATATGCACCAGGGACTGCCTTCATATTTTACAAAGCATACTATTCCACCTGCTGCTGCAATAGTTTCATATTTAGAAGAAGGATTAGACTCAAAATGCAACTCACACATCTCTTCAAAATTTTCCACACTCCTTAAAGAAAAAAGAGCTCGTCCGTCACTGTATGTTTCTTTATCATAATAGTCACGCGGTCGTGCAAGGTAACAACCATCAGATGCTTCCATTGATCGATTCAGGTGAGCTTCAACGAAAACAGATTCCCCGAATAGTGCATACCATTTCTTGCATACAGACTTGAACCGGAGGATAGACTTGACCGGTAATCTTGACAGAATATCCAACAAAGTAGCATCTGGGAAGGTACTAGGCCGTGACTTTTTCAGCAGCCGTTCCCATTGAGAATCAATTAGGGCCATTCAAGAAGGCGAAATTAAGCTCTGCAAAGTAGAAGTTACCAATCAACCAATCAAAAGTATAAAAGGAAAAAATTTCCAAATTCTTCAAAACAAAAAAAAATCCAATAAATTGGGTGGCTAGAGTTTTCAGTAAGTAAGTAACAAGAACCGTGTCATCTTAATGTGCAGTTTGACACCAACACGAGAATCAAAAAAATAAATAAACAGAATTTTTTCAACACCTACCAATTTGCAATTACAGGTGAAAGCTCTCTCTTTTATTCAGTCTGGGTAGTTGGGGATTTAGCAAACAGATGCATTAATTTCTCTTCTAGCAAACTTCAATAACAAAAAAAATGGCATAAAAGCAGTCTACTGTAAAACAACACAACTTACAAGTCCAAATTTTGCAACTTCGAGCCTGAATTAATCAGAACACGCAGATTCCAAGCCGACCGTTTCCTCTTCGTTGTCTACAAAAATTAAACCAAGCCTCCAACCCCTAGCATCTGCATGAAATTCCTGAATTTGGGACAATTTTACATGTATCACAATAAACCAGCAAAACCCAGTCAGCAAAGGGATCAGAAAAAGGAGAGTATTTTGATTTCCACAGATATGAACAAATCCCACAAACCTCACGGATTATAAAACTGAGACTGAATAAGATGAGAAGGATATGACAAGTTTGGGAGGAGACAGGAGACGGAAGTTTGGTGATATGAAGCGGCGAGAGAGAGTCTTTAAAACACGTAGGGCTGGGCCGGCTAGCAGAGTTGGATTGAAATTGAATGTTATAATTGCAAGTGTTAATTACGATGTCATATTTTAAACCTCAATTTTAAAAGCAACCACATATTTTTATTTCCACAGAATATAGCTTTTTATATTTACTTTTTAAAAATACATTTATTTAAAACTAAGTTATAAAATTTCACATTAATTTTTATATAAATTTTAATTTTCATTTCATTTTCTCAATTTTCTCTCTCTCTCTTTAGTTTCTCTCTCTTTTTTCTTCTCTCTCACTCTCTGTCTCTTCTACCCCAAATCCTAGCCACCCCACGTCCTTCCTTCCGTTGTCTCTCTCATCTTCCCTCTCCTCTCTTTCCTTTTCCCATCAGTGTTCCACCTCATGCCCTTCCACCTCGTCGCAACCATATTTGGTTTCCTCCGTTTTCCCTCCACCGTCTCTCTCTTCTTCCTCCCCTTTCTCTCTCCTTTTTTCTGTCAATCATCTCACATTCACCTTTCCTTCGTCGTTTGTTCTCTTTCTCATCGTCTTCGTTCATCCATCTTTCATATCTCATCATCGCCGCTCCTCGTCGTTCGTCCGTCTCTCATCCTCGTCGCTCCTCGCTCATCTCTCTCTCATCGTCATTAGCCGTTCGTCACTCATGGTCTGTCAAGGCAGCGACACGAACGAACGAGCAGCGACGGTGGCAGAACCGTTTTTGTTGGGGCTAGGGTTTCACCATTGTGAACCATTTCGTGTAAAAAAAAATTTAAGTCCTTGAACATGCTATTTTTTTCATAGAATTGTTGTAATTCGTGGCTAGTTTATGACCTTCATAAGCATACAACACAGCGAAAATAACAAAAAATTTAAGCCTAGAATTCACCAAAGATCCATGCACATCAACATATATGATTAGGGTTAGTAGATCTACCTTAGATCCAAAGCTTGAATGTTTGATCGTATGATGTGTTGGTGTAGCTTTTTGTATTCAAAACTCGATCCACCCTTCTTCTCACGTTGCATTTTCGTTAAACGTGCCTAGAGGTATCCACACAAATGAACCTTCTTTGGATTGATGGAGTGTACTAGTACCTTTTAGAATCTCTATTCTAAAAGCTCATAAATATTTTTTCTCTCTTTTGTTTGTGACACTCACTAATTCGGCTTTGCCTTGAGAGAAATGGCAAGGAGTGTACTATATTTATAGGCATAATAGGAGACCTAAATAGGTGCATAAGGAGGTCAAAATTTCTCTCTCCTTATCCTCCAAGAATTCGATCTCTTCCTATTTTAGAAAGAGTGTGTCGAATTCCTATCTTAATCATACTAGGATTTGTCTTTATTGTCCTATAAGAATAAATACTTCCTAATTAAATTTGTCACATGCAAATTAGGGTTTTATTTTCCTTAACACACAATAATAAAACTCTTAATTAGTCATGGACTCTTAATTAGGCATGTGTGTGCCGAAATTCCTCGTCACACAAGGAATGAGACTCCTAAAAAATAGGAGGATGTTGGATTTCGTGACTAGTTTATGATATTCATAAGCATACAACGCAGCAAAAATAACAAAAATTTTAGTCTAGAATTTCACTAAGGATCCATGCACATCAACATATATGATTAGGGTTAGTAGGTCTACCTTAGATCCAAAGATCCTATTTTCGATCGGATGGAGTGTTGGCGTAGCTTTTAGTATTCAAAACTCAAACCACCCTTCGTCTCATTTTGTCTTTGAGCGAATGTGTCTAGAGGTATCCACACGAACTAACTTTCTTCTTTGGATTGGAGGAGTGTACTAGCACCCTTTTAGAATCTCTATTCTAAAACCTCACAAATAATTTTATCTCTTTTGTTTGTGAAACTCACTAATTCGGAAAAGCCATGAGAGGAATAGCAAGGAGTGCACCCTATTTATAGGCATATGATGAGACCTAAATGGGTAGCACTAAGGAGGTCGAAATTCCTCTCTCCTTATCCTCCAAGAATTCGGTTTCTTCCTATATTGGAAGATGTGTGCCGAATTTCCTTTCCTAGTCACACTAGTGTTTGCCTTTCTTGTCCTACAAGAATAAACACACTCCTAATTAGTCATGCACTTCTAATTAGTTATACACTCCTAATTTGTGTGTGTGTGCGCCGAAAATCCTCCTTGTCACACAAGGAATGAGACTCCTAAAAAATAGGAGAGGTGGTGTATGCCGAATTTCTTCTCCCCTAATTAGGATGAGTCTGTCGAATTTTCTCCCTCCTAATTAGGTTGGGTTGTGCCGAAATTCTAATGGGTTTTGTTAATCTTAGTGGACTTTTAATTATATGATACATTATTATTTAATAAATCACTCACATGGGCCAAATTATGTCACACATAATTAAATAAACATAGCCATGATATCTAGTGATTCATATTAAAAGCACATTACATTAATGAACTATGTATTAAATTTTATTTAACACATAAATCATAAAATCCTGAATTATTATTAATTAATCAAATTAATCATTTTAATAATTCAATCACAACAAGAGAGATTATTAGTGAACCAATCAAATTCGTTATTATGTGTGACCCAATAGGCCCACTCGAAATTGGCAATAAGCTTTATCTCAAAACCTTATGCCCAAAGTTTATAAGCAGTATCTAGTAATACCTTATGGCAACCTAAAATTTAGTCTTTTGTCTTTTGTCTAATATTTAGTCTTTTGTCTCACGATATCTCATTTAAGCATAAGGCATGGTCACATGTTAACCTTTTATTACTTAACATATTTCTTGATCTCAAGTAGATTGATATAACAAATGACACTAATAAATCCCTTTATCAATTCATTCAAGTATGCATACATTCCATCAATCATACTCATCAAGTGGCCAAGAGATATCACTCTTCATAAGAAGAACAAATTCATCACTCTCACTATCACTCCTCTACATTATTCATGACATATCCCATCATAGCATTTGTTATTACCCTGTTACGGATAACGTTTGACTAAGTCAAAATATGTGATTCCTCATATAGGAGTCGATGGTGAGTTTTAGTCAGATGACTCAAATATCACTACTGCATGAAAGCTACTTGTAACAATAATCTATGAAGTGCTTTCATAGCGGACCAGTCCAATACATGTTCCTAATATGTATCTATGTTCTAAGTGATATCTCATATCCATAATCAGTAAAACATGATTATCCACTTAGCAACATACTAACCTTAATTCATTATCATTCCCATGATAATAATTGATTAGGGACATATAGAATATTATTCTTTTTATCCTTATGGTTTTACTATCAAGTCACACACTTGATGACATAAGGAAGAATAAACTATTCATGGAGTTTTATCTTCATAAATCATTTAGTATTTCATAGAAAGAAATGTCTCTTTATTAAATAATTAAATGACAATGTATATTACTAATTGGGCTAGGACACAATTCTAACAATCTCCCACTTGCACTAGTCTCAATCAAGAATGAACCTAATATCTAAAGACTTAACATGTCTTTCATGTTTCGGTTCTGGTAGAGCATTTCTCAAAGGATATGTCGTACTGTCATTGAATTCCACTTTTCATATCTTGACGTCTCTTTTTTTTCAACTACATCTCGAATAAGGTGAAAACATCTAAGTATGTGTTTGGTTCTGTGATCTGGGATCCTTGACTTGAGTAACAGTCTTACTTTTATCACAATAAAAGTATATTGGGTTTGCAATGCATAGGAAAACATCCAAACCAGTAATGAATTTTCTTGAGCCAAACAGCTTCCTTTACTACGTCTGACGCAGCTATATACTTAGACTCTTTAGTAGATTCTGTTGCGGTGCCTTGCTTGGAAATTTTCCAACTGACTGCACCTCTATTGAAACAAAACTCATAACCAGATTACGATCTGAAATCATTATGATCAGACTAAAATCCAACATCAATGTAACTACTTAGGATTAGTTCGCCTTCTTGCCCTCCGTAGACTAAGAAAACATCCTTAGTTCTTCTCAAGTACTTAAGGATATTCTCGACTGCGGTCCAGTGACTTTCACCTGGATCGGACTGGAATCTATTAGTCATGATTAGAGCATATGTTACATCAGGGCGTGCACAAAGCATGTCATACATGATAAATCCAATTGCAGAAGCATATGAAATCCTACTCATGTAATCTCTGGCTTATCTTGTTATAGGACAACCAGTCTTACTCAATGGTTTTCCAAGAACCATGAGAATCATTCCTTTTCTTGGAATTCAACATGCTAAACCTCTTTAGCACCTTATCAATGTACACACTTTGACTTAGTGCAATTAGCCTCTTAGATCTATCTCTATATATTTATATCCCTAGGATACGCGATGCTTCAACTAAGTCTTTCATTGCGAAACACTTTCCAAACCAAGTCTTTCATCCTAAACCCTAACCCCTAAACCATAAACCCTAACCCTTAAACCCTACCCTTAAACCCTAAACTCGTTTACCCATTTCATGTTGGCGTAAGTGTTTTTGTACAAGGCTACTCAAAAGGAATCTTGTTATCCCTATAGTGACATTGTTTAAAATTTAAATGCACGCTCTATTCTTTTTTTTTAAGTTTTGAATTTTTTACAGTTTTTTTAGTCTTCATGGTAAAATTTGCAAAAAAGGAAATTAAACCCGAAGGAAAGGAAGGTCGAATCAAATCACGAATAAAGCAGGATCAAAATCCAAGTTTGACTCCAAAAAGGAAACAAATCTGTAGTAAAAGCAAGTGGCTGGGGGAGCTTGCCCTCTAAGGAAACAAATATGCAGCAAAGGTGATGTGGTGCAAAAAAAATCCAAGAGGTCGTCATAAAACATTTTGGCAACGTTTGGATTTTGGACTTCAACATGGTTCTATTTGTTTCAAATTTCCATGGATGTATTTTATTATTTATATTAGAATTCTATTTTAGTAAGATTTTTTCTTTAGAAATATTAAATTATTTGTTTTTTTAGTTTGTTTTTTTAGGACTCTTGTTAGGGTATTGTCTACATCCTTTAAATATGTAACATTCTTATTTCTTTGGTGGTTGATAGTTTGATAATAATATTTTGGCGAGAGAATCACACTTTTATAACAAAATAGAAAACTGATTTTCAAAAATGTCATCTCAAAAATTAATTTATAAAAATGTCAGATTAAAGAAATTGATTTATAAAAATGTCATTTTTGGGATATCCAGTGGTCTCTACTAGAGGTATTGGTCTTCAGTAGTATCTACTGGAGGTCTCCAGTGGCTCTAAGAGTCTCTATTGGAGGTCTCCAGTAGAGACTCCTAGAGCCACTGGAGGTCTTTAATGTTATTTAAAAGTGTCCACTGGAGATCTCTATAAGTCTCCACTAGTGATCTCCACTAAAGATCTCCATAGGGGTCTCCACTAGAGATCTCTATAGGGGTCTTCAATGGTCTCCACTAACATTAATGTAGTATTTTTAATTTCATAGTTTTAAAAATGACATTCTTACAAATTAAAATTTAAATATTATATTATTATAATATAGAAACTATAGGGTATATTATTACAAATAAAAAATTTTTAATGAGCACCTGAGAAAATTAACTCTATTTTGGCATGAACACCCTTTTTCTCTCCAAATTTCGGGTATTTCTTTGTAAATTAATGATTTTTATGTATATTTCCTTGTATTTGTTGAATTAATAGGAATTTAGAAGACTATTTTCTGACATTCATATGCGAATCAACAAATCCAATATTTATCCTTTTTAATTTTATTGTTCCACTGCGTCAAAAAGCAAGTGGCCATGGAAGCTTGACCTCAAAGGAAACAAATTGCACCAAAAAGGAGAGTGTAGGGGGTTGGGAGCTTAACTATGAGAAGGGATTGCACAAATTAAGAACTTGATTCCAAAATTATGGGAAAAATGAATGGCTCAGGATGGCACAGGACATTGGTGAAGAGCAATATAAAAGCATCGAATGGAGATAATGAAAGAACTGTTCCTTTACCCCTTGTAGATTGACATACCCCCTTACTCTTTTTTTTCTATTTGCTCTTTCTACTGAACTTTTTCTGTTCTCACTTACATTTTTCGTTTAAACTCTTAATACTCGATCTTTATTTTCAATAAAATCTCCCTTCATCATTATATTTTTTACAAATTATCTAAAAAAACAAAAACTCACAAACGTAAATTTAGTCGTTTTACTTACTACAGTCATTTGATTAAAGAGTTGAGTAAAAGAACAAGACAAATCTCTTTTTAGTTTGAAAAAATTATCGATAATAAGAAAAAATCAAACTTATTAACAGAAAAACAAATAGAAAGTCAATCATCCAATGCGACTTTGGCCGCATGAATTGCCATATATCCACTAGACATGCAGTTGGTAGTTGTTAAAAAGCTATGTGTACAGAAGTTGTTTCTAATCATAAAGCTCCAACTTCCAACCCAGCATCCTCGTCGCATTTTCCAGTGCTCTTCAACATATTCAAGCATTTCAACAATTACCCAAGTTAAGTGTTGCAAAATTCAATTAAGAATGATCATCTACTGAATCTTGCAATCCTACGACGGCGTATCTCTTCGAGCCAATCCTCATCAGAATAATGTGGAAATTGGTGGGATGATCCATTGTCAAACCGAGGTGTCCCACACATTTCACACATGCTTAACCTTCCAAAATTATCATATGTGCAAGCTTGGCATCTCCACACTCCTTGCATTTCTCTTCCGGTTTGATTACCACCAATAGTTCCCCGACCACTAATTGACGGTCTGCAGCTGCTTGGTCGAGAGAAGTCTCTAAGGGTCCTTAAAGGCCAGCTTAACACACTTGTAAGACCTCTGAATATTGGAGCCAATGGGTTAGCGCCAGAAACTCCCTTGAACTTCAAATATAGAATTCCAGCAAGTATTCCACCAAGATGGCCTAGAAACGAGACACCAGGTACAAACATTTGAATAAGAATGAGTTCCGCCCATGCTGCATGCCGTGCTGGTAATACAAGTCCATGCACATATGTGTAGTCTTGAGAGTGAGAATTGAGGACAACTTTCATGGCAAAGAGGACACCAGAAAAGCCAACCGCATATTCGGAATAAAAGGGTCTATCATAGTCAAAGAAGAGAAGAGACTTGGCGAGCAGTAACGTGATACCCTGGGACATAGCAAGTAGTGCAGAAACCATAGCTGCAAATTCAGCACTGCCCATTGATGTTTCCAACTGGATGCCCTTCCATAGAAGAGACATCATGTTGAAGACCAGGTGAGACTCCCCCACATGATAGAA
>CAODLS010705961.1:0-13657 GCA_948243855.1 Flueggea neowawraea
GAGATATCGGGTGACAAAAGGACTATACATCAGACTGTGAAAGGTTAACTCGGTTCACTGACAACCACTTAATTTTGGGTTGCCATAATGTATTACTAGATATCGCTTATGGACTTTGGGCCTAAAGGTTGGGACGAGGCTCATTGCCAATTTCAAGTGGGCATATAGGGTCACACACAAAGAATGAATTGGATTGATTATAAAATATTCTCTCTTAGTGATGAACAAATTATAAAGATGGTTAATTTGATTAATCAATAACAATTTGGGGTTTTATATTTATGTGTTAAATAAGATTTAAAACATAGTCCATTAATGTGATGGGCTTTTAATATGAATCACAAATTATTAGGGGTATATTATTATGTGTGACATAATAAATTCGGCCCATATATTTTAATAAGGGAGTGATTTATTTAATGATAGTGTATCATGAAATTAAAAGCCCAATAACATTAGAAAAATCCTTAAAAATTTCGGAATATATCATACTCCTATTTTTTAGGAGTCTTTATTCTTGTATGACAAGGATAGGAAATTCAGCACACTCCTATTTTTAGGGATCTTAATCCTTGTGTGACAAGGAATAGAATTTAGCACACAAATGCACATCTAATTAGGAGTCCTATTCTTGTATAACAAGGAAACCCTAATTAGGATGTAGCTTAATATGATTTGTAATGAATTTGGCTATCTTCTTGTACTAAAGGAGAAAACCGAAACATAGTAGGACTAGGAATGAATTCGGCCCTCCTTTTGCACAAGGGGAAAACCGAATCCTAGTAGGGCAAGGAGAAGAGAATTTCGGCTCAATTGTGATGCCTATCTAGGTCATCTCATATGCCTATAAATAGACATGCACCCCTTGCCATTTAATCATTCCATTACCGAATTAGTATGCTACAATTCAAAGAGAGAAAATAATTTTGTGAGCTTTAGAATAGTGATTCTAAAAGGGTGCTAGTACACTGCGATCATTCCAAGGTAAGTTCGTTCGTGTGAATACCTGTAGCCAAGCAACGTGATTCCTCAAAGGTGATTCGGGTTCTTGGTACAAAGAGCTACACCAATGTTTCATACAACCGATCGATCGTGCCTTGGTGAAAGGTAAATCTTCCAACCTTAATTATATATGTTGATTTGCATGGGTCCTTGAGGGAATTCAAGGCATTAAATTTTTGTTATATCCATTGCCATGTATGTATATGAATGTCATATTTTAGCCGCGAATTCCAACAGATGGACCAGGCTCCCTTACATGTTTCATCTCGTACGTTGATCATGGTCCAGAAACGGGTCATGACATCTACTTTATATGCAGGTTGACTTTTGACTCGACAATAGTTTGGAATCTTGCTTATTGAGGCGTTGTATATTGGTTGGTGATGCCCTTTTGGGTTATTGGGTTTTCTTATTTTGCCTTTTGATTTCTCTGATATATCTTATATTCTTTGTATTTGATTTCACTGATATTTCATTTTGATATTTATTATATATATATACATGTGTTTACCATCAATTTATATATACACGTTTTTATAATTAAATGGGTAGCGTTTCTAATTCTCTAAGACTTGTATGAGATGGGCCAAGCTTCTATAAACGGTCCGCCTTGTACGCTGGTCATGGTCTGAAAAGGGGTCGTGACATATGCTTATCTAGCATAGTGTTGGCAGAGAAGAAATCCTCTTGAGATCGATCTTGACTACCTAAGACCAACTCCAACTGGGCACTATTTTTGTGCAAAACAGAAAACTTATGCTGGATTGGCTCTCCAACCCATCATAAGTTTTGTGCATTTTCTGGAGCAGTGCTACAATACTGCGCCACTGTAGCTGTGCAAAACCACTTTTTTTCCTGTTTTGTTTTATTTTGATCTTATTTATATTTTATTTGTGATATTTTTGTCATTCTAATTTAACTTATATCTATTAAGTTCAATTATATTAATACAATGTTAATTGATTTTTTTATGAATGAAAGGAAGTTAATTTGTTTTAATTTCCAATTGTTGTTATGTTGTGTGTATTTTAATTAGTTAATCAATGTAATGTTTATTTGTTTGTTTTTTTTATTATTAATTAAAAATGTATTACAATTAATAATTTAATTAATTCAGACAATTATATGAAAAATAAATTCATAAAAACTAAAAGGAATTCATACACTATTAAAAAAATATAGTAGATTAATACCAGCATAGATTAATATGATATAATGAATTTGAATAATTATATGTTATTTTCTTTCTAATTGTTGTGTGTATTTTCATTTGTTAATCAATGCAATGTTTGTATGTTTAATATTTTTATTATTAATTCTTAATTAAAAATATATTACGATTAAATTTTACTTATTTTTTTAATTAAAATAAATAATATATATAATAATATGTCAATCTATATAATTAAATTTGTTTAACAAATAATTAAGAAAGAATTAAATTTGTATTTAGTTTGTTAAAAAATAAAGATAAAAAATGTGATTTAGAAAGAAAAATGAGAGAATATTTCTTTTTAGAGTTAGAAATAGAGTTGTGGATTGAAGATGTTTTTACTTTAGATGCTGTATTTTTATGAAAAGTTGCTGAAAAATAAAGTTTTGGGTTAGAGATAGCCTAAAAGAGTGTCATGCAGAGGAGAGTGCAACCCTGGGTACAGGTGATGAGGACATGCTTTGCTGATCATAGGAGGCCTCAACTTGAAGACAATGATGGTCTTAATGAGCAAATTGAGGCGTTAAATGGTTTAGATAAAGAGATCGTGGAAGAAATGCCAAGGGGTCATGCCGCTCCTGTAGATGTTAAGTTATACTCGTCCATTTAAATTGGTTGTACTGATTGCTTACCAGTCACTTAATTTAGTATTTTCTCAAGTTAAGTGATCCCTGAAGATTTCATTAATAAAACTGTGATTGATGGTTGTTGCTCTTCCTATGGCATTCCTCTTCAACTTGTTTTCCTTTAGAACGTTAACACACGTCTTACTGTATGTTTCAATTTCGTTGTGACAAGTCTATGTGTTTTCACAAGGATTTCTACTTGCTGTATGTTTCAATTACGTCATGACAAATCCTTATTTCCCACAAGGATTTCTACTTGTTGTACTTTTTCAATTACGTCGTGACAAGTCCCTATTTTCCATAAGGATTTCTACTTGCTGTATGCCTTGACAAGTCCCCATTTTCCATAAGGATTTCTACTTGTCATATGCTTTGATTACGTGATAAGTCCTTGTTTTCCACAAGGATTTCTACTTGTTGTATTTGTCGATTACGTGACAAGTCTGTGTTTTGCACGAGGATTTCTACTTGTCGTATTCTTCAATTACGTCGTGACAAGTCCCTGTTTTCCACAAGAATTTCTACTTGTCGTACTTTTTCATCAATTACCGTGTGCATTCATGACAAGTCCCTATTTTCCACAAGAATTTCTACTTATCATATGTTTTAACGGATTTTCGTTTGCATGCTTTTGTGATGAGTCCCTGATTTACTGCAAGAATTTCTACTCATCATCTGTGTTTTGCAAACTCTTGTTTTGGAGGTAGTGGATCCTATACCTTTATAACTTTGTAGAGATAGGTTTTACACTTCCACTACTTAATTTTATTTCATTGTCATCTTTCACCGTTGGTATTGCCCTTTGAAGCATCCTCTTTTGACGAGTTCATCGATAAATCCAATATGATGCATCATGCAAGTGATATGCAAACTGAATGAATGTTATGCAGATATGGATGTATCATAATAAATGTAATGCAAATGAAGGGATAGAGAGAAAGCACAGATATTTGTAGTGGTTCAGCCTTGAGGCCTACGTCTACTTTTTAAACAACTTATTTGAGAGTTTTTCTTTATTTCTTCTTGTGCACGTACAAAAAAAGGAAAACTTCCTTATTTCACAATACAGGAGAGAGGTATAACTTGTTCGAGCACTCTTTGCAACTTAGAAATCATTGAAGTATGACATTGAAACTGCTATCACACTTTCTCAACGTATGTATTGCATCTTTCCTCATTGTTGGCCAATCGAATCCTTCTATCTACGTCTATCATTGGACCTTTGCTCATTACAATGATTGTCATACCTTCGGTAACCGTACCTTCTACCATTTCAATAATAGTTGTTTTTGTGGTTCTTCCTTTTCAAGCTTTCCTTCTCGGATCAAATCTTCAATCTGATTGATAAGATCACAACACTTCTCCATTGAGTGATCATTAGTATCGTGTAGCTTCCAGTATGCCTCTACATATCTCTCCATCGATTTATTAGTTTTCTAGGGGAAATGTATAAGTTTAGAGCCTTAAATGGCTGCTAAGATGAATGTTCTTGACTCATCGAGGGGGGTGAAATTCTTAAATCTCGGCCTTGAAGATCCCCCAAAATCATTCCCCTTATCATTTTTCCCATGGGCTCCTCCTAAGCCTCTCGTTCCTTTCTATTATGTTCTTGTTCATCTCTAGAGTTTACTATTTTCATCATCTCCTCCTGGGAGAAATACTTGTTTTCCATTACAAAAAAGTCAACCAAAGTCTTTGGATGAACAAGTGATAGCGACTCTTGCAATTGTATTGATCGCATCACTTGCATCATGGCTGCCACTGCTACTCCCAATTACAGCTCTCAGAACTCCAAAGTTGTGTTCCTAAATTTGTCCACATATTGACGGAGGGACTCCTTCTCCTCTTGCTTCACACTTAGTAAATATGTGGCATCTTTTTTTTCTTTTTCTGTTGATTATAAATGAAATGATAAACTCCTTTTTTAGTTGGGCAAAGCATGAAATAGAAGCTTCCCTAAACTCGTCGAAGCAATCGCAAGCGTTGTCTTTCAATGTAACTGGGAATACTCGACACATGATTGTGTCCTCCCATCCATATAAGTGTTGGAATCTGTGACACAACACATGTAGCAAAAATAAAAGTTTTTGTCAACGAATTCCACCAAGGATCCAACCAATTCGATAAAAGCGACTAAGGAATATGTGTTTACCTCTTAGTTTTGAAACAAGAAGATGAGATGCTACTAAATGCGAGTCACAGACGCTGCAGGATGCAAACGCCCTCTACTGGTATCTAGACGAACGAACTGATTCAGGTTGATGTGCTAGCACTGTTCAGAGAACACTCTCTAAGACCATGTTTTTTCTTTCTCACGTTTTTTGTGGTGTAGACAGCCAAAAGTCATTAGGGCATGGTTAGAAGTCTTTTTATAGACTCTAGCAAACCCTAATTCTAGTCTTATTAGGAGACATAATTCTTGTTTCATAAGAATACTCTTATTCATTGTCTAACAAGGATTGATCACCTTAAGACTTATTATTATGGTGCTAAACAAATTCGGCCCCCATTTTATTTCATAAATAAAATATAAATTCAGCACTACTATTTATTTCATAAATAAATACTATTTGTCTAGTTGACTAAGTCAAATTCCATCTTATGTTGACTAAGTCAAACAAACTACTTTGACTAGGTCAAACGGATTTTAACTTGTTTTAAAACTATTTCAAAATAAATTATTTCATCATACATTTTAAACAACTAACCAATTAATTGTATTTAAAATGTTCGCATAAGATAACAACAAGATGCATCATAAAATATATAGTACAGTTCATTTTGGTGTGTGACCCTATAGGTTCACTCAATATTAGCAGTAGTACCAAATTACCATTTATGCCCACAAGTCATGAGCGGGCTCAAGCAATACATTATGACTATCCAATTTGAGTGAATTCGATGACTCGATAAAATCTAATACACAGTTTGATATTTAGTTCTTTTGTCACGCTATATCTTGATTAAGCATAAAGTATGGATCATGTCATCTTTATAAAGCTTAATCCAATATTTCTTGATACCCAAGTAAACTGACATAAACAAATGATATTGTTACTTCCTATCAATTTCATTCGATCATGGCCATGAATTTCATCAGTCCTACTTGTCAAGTGGCCAAGAGGTATCTCACTCAAATAAGAGCATGAAAAATTCCTTCACTGTCATTCACATTCATCTACATGATTTACTATATGTCCAATTATAGCTTGTATTACCATCTTGTTACGGACGGCGTTGAACTATATCAAAACATAAAGCTCCTCATGTAGGAATCCATGTTAAATTCAGGCCGAAGGACTCAAATATCATTACTGCGATGAGACATACTGATGACATGTTCTATGTAGTGTTTCTCATAGCGGGTCAGTACAATATCATGTTCCCAAAATGTATCCATATTCTAAGATGTGCTTGTTAAGGTTTTAAATGCATGTTCATAGAGTTAGATTTGTGATGCCTCTATTGAAATGAATGTTTGGGGTTGCTAGATCATGCCTTTGGGAGTTTAGAAGCGCTTAGAGTTGGCCTTAAATCACCAAAATTAGGGATGATCATAAATGGATTAAATCAATTCGGTTTGGGTCAATTTTGAGTGATTTTGAGTTGTTTTGGTGGAATGGATCTTAGATTTGTGTTCAAAAGGTTGATTAGAGTCAATATGGGTGATTGATTGCAATTTTTATCAGTGAAATCAAGATTTGTTGAGTTTTAGAAAATTTGGGAAAGTGATTTACTCGAGTAAGCAACTTGGGTAACTCGAGTTAGCCATTATCTAAGTAACTCGAGTTAGGCTTCCCTATATCTCGAGTTATCAAGGGTCTGGATAACTCGAGTAAGGATTTTTTGTTACTCGAGTTATCCATGGTTAAGAGGGACCAAATATGTAATTTTTGATATTTTGCAATTTCTAGGAGTTAGAGGTCTAATTTGGAGATTTTGAATTCTTAGAGGACTTATGGGTAAATTTTGAGAACTTTGAGGACTAGTTAGTAATTTTACAAAGGTCGAGGGACCTAATTGTAATTTTATGTAGATTCCGATTTTGAGGTTTTAGTGTTAGATCTTCGATCCAAGTAGATCTTTCGTCGTTGGACAAGAGCTTGCATCTGCATTGCATATCATGCATTCGGTATCGCCACAATACTAGTACTCAATTTTGATATATGTTATGTTTGTATCTATTTCAGCTTCCTGTGTTTATCAGCAGGATCAGCCACCTACCAGTGGTGCTTGAGTGGATCCATAGCTTGGGATACCAGGTGAGTGAAACGACAGCTTCAGACACATAGGTTGTGTTTCCTAAATTATATGATTGTATTGTGTTCGCCATTACTCTGAAAATGGAATAATAATGGCTTGGCTAATTAATAATCCAGATTATGTGATTATTAATACTCTTTTTTTTTTCAATAAATAATATTTATATGATTTATAAATATTTTTTTGCAAATTTATTCTATCTCAGATTTTGAATGTTTATATAAGGTATATAAATATTCTTTGTAAAATGAATTTACTCAGCATGTGTGCTAGTTATATATATATATATATATATATTAGTTTGGTGACAAAGTTCACCCTTATTTTATTTATGAGTCATTTTCAGGTCTCATACCCACCTCAGTTATACTATATGTGATATATATATATTATGTATGTTTCTGCCTGTCGTTTGCTTTGGATGCGAACGTTTTCAAAACGGGTTTTGAACTATATTTCAGTATTAGCATGTATAGGTATATACGCTTATATGTGCACGTGGATGCTTTTGAACTGTTAAAAAAAAGTTTTTGTGAGGCTTGTTGCCTCTCTGGGGTGTCATTTCCTCACTAGAGATTCTTACCCCTTTTATTATGTTTGTTGTCCATCCTTTTTACCTCATTTGCAGGTTCTCATTTTGGCATTCGGCAAACGTCTGGCATTCTGTACCTAGTGACACGTCCATTGATAGTGGGTGCCCTTTTGGTTCAGGCTCTTTTCTTTTTGGTTAAAGCTCCACACCGGAATGTTGCTGGGTTACTGGATCTGATTTTTTCCTTTTGGATTTATACTTTTACTCTAATATTATGATTTGTTTTGGGCATAACTTACTAATTGTTATTATATATATGTACTTATCATTATGATTTCAGTATAAAGTGTTTTATATTTTACAAATGTTTTGATAACGGTTTTAATCAATGTGTTAGGTAGAATGTCTGATCTCCGAGGCTTGAGTAAGATGGGTCGGGCTTCCACAGACGGTCCGCCTTGCATGTCGGTCATTGTCAAGAAACGAGTCGCGAAAATGAATAAATGGAGAACACGACTGTTTGCTCGTAATTCTCACATATATCGCCAATTGTTATTGCCTTGATTAGATGTGGCCATGGTTTGGAACATTCGGTTCCGGTTCATTGAACCTGAACCAAACTGCCCAGCGGCGGTTTGGTTCCTGTTTCGGTTTCCGGTGGTTCAGTCAATGGTTCGGGTTCTGGTTCTAACCATTCTTTTTTCTAAATGTTATTGTACTCAATTTTAGTTCTGGTTCGGTTCAGTTTGGTTATGGTTTGCAATTGTTAAATGTAATTGTGAATATAGATATTCTCTTCCATATTTTAAATAAAAAACACTATTAAAAATTAAATGAATTTAACTAAAAATTTCTTTGAAAATAATTAAAACAAATATGTAATACAATTACAAGTCATTAATTTGTACAAATGTAAAAAAATAAAAAATAAAAATGGGCTTGAAGTTTATTTCATCAACAACTAATTAAACAAATATGGAATATTAATACATTATACAAGTAATTATTTTTTACAAATGTGAAAAATAAAAAAAATGGCCTTGGACTTAATTTCATCAACAAATAATTAAAGCAAATATGGAATACAAGTTATTAATTTTTACAAATGTGAAAAATAAAAAATAAAAATTGGGCTTGGACTTAGTTATATTAAGTTGCCTACGTATCCTCTCGAGATTTAGAGGAATTAAAGCCCACATAGTTCCCTTACCTTGAGTACACCTCACTTACCTAATTATCTTCATTGCAGTCGGAAGTTGCCGCTATTGAACTGTCATTAACCCATTCATCCGATGATGATGAATGTAAAAGTTCTTCTTGACTTCGCATATTGGCACTTTTCCAATCATCGATGCAAACTTGAGCTTCCAATGATTCGAGAGCCCTTTTTGATCTTCTTTCATCTAAAATGTTTCCTCCACTACTAAATGTTTGTTCAACTGCTACAGCTTTGGGTGGAACTGCAATATGTTGTTTTGCAATAATTGCTAGAGTTGGAAATGTCGCCTTATGTCTTTTGCATCGCTCCAAAATTTCAAAATCTGCATCATCACCAAACTCAAAAACTGTGGTTAGATAAGTATCAAGCTCTGAATGTGAGCTTGATCTAGGTTTCTTCCTTCTTTTATGCAACAATTGGTGACCATATTTAATAAATTGTTGAGAACAAGAGGGAGGTAGAGCGGAAGACGAAATGTCTTCACTAGTAGAACACATAATAGCATATGATTCACACAATTCATTGTACAAATGTCTTACCTTAGAAATTATTTAAGACACGTCAACGTCTTCATCATCAACTAATCCAAACAATTCATAATATCTATCCAAACAATCAATTAAACCATCAAATTTACACTTAGTATCAAATATTGTCACGACCCATTCCCAGAGCCATGACCGGCGTACAAGGCGGACTGTCTATGGAAGCCCGACCCATCCCGCACAAGCCTTCCCGAGATTCAAAATTCTACCCATCATTTAATTTCCAAAACATTTATTGGAAAAATATTTTATAATTAAAACAATTTATATATAACTCAATATATAAATATAAATCAAATGTATACAAACCATATACTCTGGTAAAATCAAATACAATAAATATATCAGAGTATACATACAACCCAACACCTCACAGTAATCTGGTACGAAGCTCTACAAAATAAAAGAAGCACGAACAATAGACATCACTAACCAAAAGGTCTCCTGACGGGTGTCCGAGATGCGGAATCAACACCGAAGCAAAAATATGTGCACTTGGAAGATAGAACCATCCACAACAAAAAATAAAACGGGGGTGAATCTCAGTGAAGAATAACACTTCAGAACGCCTCATACGTGCCTCACAAAGTCTATTTTGAAAACAGTTCGCAAATACCACAAGCAGTATTCATAGTATATATAAATATACATGCTATACAATAATAGCCTTTCAAAAATCCATTCCGAAACCATTTGCAATCCCAGCAAACAACATGCACGAAGGCATATTAAAATCATTTAAGATTTTAAATCATTATTTTCATGTCAAAACATATACAAGCGATAAGGGACTAAACAGGTGTGATATGGACTCTGCCAACTATCACGAATCTATGGACCACCCATAGCAATGGGGACTCGCCTCCACCATAACAGATCATGTGCCTGATCGAGGCAACATGGCTATCAACAACCCTTGTAGCTGGGTTTTATCAGACATTGGTATACTAAAGGCTACATACCTATTAGCACATGTGTCCCCTTATCGAAAACCAAAATGTACTATTGTATAGTACAAAATCATATCATGCAATCCAACACTTTAAATCATATCTAAGATATATAATACATATATAACATTTCAAATCCCAAACCTATTATTTCACAAATAACCATTTTTATCTCAACCAATCCTTTAGATTAGTCATTTTCGGATACATATATCCAACACATCAAAACAAGTAAATAGAGTTCGAGACACAACCAATGTGTCTAAAGCTGCTACTCACTCACCTAACAATCCAAGCCAAAGCACAAGTCAAGTCCCACTCGTCGGTGGCTGATCTTGCTGGCAAGGACAGGAAGCTGTACACATAGCACATCACAAATATCACAATGCGGTATTGTGGCAAATACAAAATGCATGATATGACATGCAAATGCAAACTCCCAAAGTCACCTAAACAAATGAAAGTGAATCCATCACTTTCAAGCCAAGATCAAGCTCCATTCAATCCCCAATAGAATCGAGCATACTCATTAACTCAAATCAATCTCTTGAACATGGATTCGTCCTCCTAATCAATAAACAAACTCAAAATCTTTCTAAATCTCAACTATGAATCTCAGACTTCCAAGAACCATGCCGAATAACTAGTCAAATCTCTTAACCCAGCTCAAATCTGTGAAGTTCTAACTCGTATCTATCAAGATACATCAGAAACAACACCAGATTTGACAAAATATTCAGTAAAACCCGAAACCCTAGTTGTAGAGAAACCCATTTGGTTCAAACACCAACTCCCATGAAACTGATGCTTAAACTTCAAGCTACTGGTCTCAAACAATCATAATCTAACTCCCATTAACTCGTATTCCTTCAGAAATGGAAAGATCCAAACCAAATCCCAAGTTCGCTCGGAACCCTAAAATGCCTAAATGCAACGCGAACTAAAGAAAATAAGAGATTAATAGATGATTCTTACCTCTAGATCCATTGTAAAAGAAAGGAGAAACAAAGAAAATCACAGAGAAGTAAGTGAGAGAGTGCTTTGATGGTTGAGATGAGTTGTGGCCGAAGGAATGGTAAGTAGGGGTATTTAAAAGCTCACGAGCTGACAGGTTGTGTTTCACGAACAGTCGCCCAGAAAGAACACATCTACGTGCACAGTAGGGGTTCTGTGTACGTAGAACCGTGCTCTACATGGGTAGCATCCCACACAATGTACGTAGGCGGCAGATCTGAAGCCCCTCATTCAGATCTACAATCTACATGTGTTCCCCCCTGCTGTGTGCGTAGATGGCCTCAGTGTGCTCATGGGTCAAACCTCAAGGATGAACAACATGCACAACAACCCATATAACATACACAGTCCAAGAAAGGCTCTCAGCTAACTCATCCCCGTCTACGTGCATAGTACTCAGTACTGTGTACATTGCACTCAACACACATTCACATCAAGTTCCAGGCCCCTACTATGTGCACAATATCCTGTACTAAGCATATAGATGACTTTGAACATGCAAAACACACGCGACACAACCCTCAAACTCAAAGATCAACATCCCAACTCGAAATCACTTCGGAATACTACTAGATTCTGGTTAAAATAAGTGGGATATTACAAATACTATAGTAATAAGAAAAAATTCAGGAATAAATTTATAATAATGCAACCATTTTTTTTTCATTTCTAAAATGCCATAACTAATTTTTCCAACCTTCATTCCTTCCATTAATACACCGGCCACATTCATTGCTTCTATTAAAAATTGATGTGAATTTGGTCTATAACCATTACTAAATGTATGAGTAGCATCATTAAAAACTCGTAAAATATTCAAAATTGCACTACAAACATTCCACATTTGTGGAAAAATATTGTATGGTGGAATATTAGACGATGCAAAAGAACACAATAACTCTTTATATTCAAAAGATTGATTTAGTAATTCAAAAGTTGAATTCCAACAAGTAGGAACGTCTTTTGAAAAATGTTTTGGGGTTTTACCATTGCTAGTGCAAAAATTTAACCATGCTTTTACAACTCGAGGGTGTACCCAAATATAAGAAATAACATTTCTAATTGGTTCTAAACAAATGTTAAGTGTTCTAATACCATCTTGAACACATAAATTCAAAACATGACATGCACATCTAACATGAAAAAATCTTCCCCCAAAATTTGGTTGACAAATGTTTTTCAATCCAGTAATAGAAGCATTATTGGTCGATGCATTATCAAAGAAAATCGAAAAAATTCTATTAACTAATCCATATTCTTCGAAAATAGTATGAATTATTCTAAAATATTTTGATTACAATGACTATCATCAAAACAATGATATGCAATAATTTTTTTTTGTAAAATATCATCTTCATCAACCCAATGACAAGTTATACCCATGTATGAATGAGATTGCCAATGGTCACTCCAAATATCACTACATATAGAAACATGAATGTCATTGCTTTGAAAATATTTTATCAAATCAATTTTTACTTTTTTTATACAATTTTAACAAATTTCTTTTCACAGTATTTCTAGGAATTGACTTAAAACTAGAATTAACAAATTGTTTACAAAATTGAGTGAAACCTAATTTTTCACTAAAACTAAAAGACAAATGATCAATAGCTACCATTTGAGCTAATCCAGATCTACAATTAACTTTACTGTAATGAAATAATTGAGGAGAGTTAGAAGAAGAAGCAAACCCGGTGAGTTGAGTTCGATCGCGTGCCAATCCAATTTTGAGTTGGTCTTTTGTTTCCAAATGGCGGGTGAAAGTGCCATATCCACCTCCAGGCTTGAATTTGTAAACCTGATTACAATAATTACAAGAAACGTCAAATTTACCATCTCCTTTTAGCGTCTTCTTGAAGTGAACCTTGAAAATGTTGAAATTCGATATTTTGCCACCTCCCTCTTGTGTGGGAGGCGGTTGAGTTTCACTCTCTTGAGTTTGCAAATATACATTCATCTCAACATTTTCAAAAGTTCTATCTTCACTTGCCATTTTTTTGATTAAATTCAAAAAATAATCAACAAAAATATTCTATTAAAAATGTATGACAATGCAAAAATATAACAATGTTTAATAAAAATAATATAATGAAAAATTGTTATAATAAAAAATATAGTAACAAAATAACAATAGTTTTTTGTGTTTCTAAAAATAAATATAGTAAAAAAAAGTGAGAGAATTTTGAGATTGAATTAACTAAGAGAATTTTGAGAGAATATAATTTTGAGAGAGAATAGAATTATAGAGAAAGAATTGTGAATTGATGTGAGAAATTTGAGAGGGGGAAGG